>OX453260.1:18971245-19132437 GCA_949709985.1 Luffia ferchaultella
GCTTCCAGGATTGCGAGGCTTCGCGAACGTAAGGCAAGTAGAGTAGATAGTAGTAGTATCCTTGAGAAGGTAGAATTTGAGAAACGAGATCCATTACCCCATAAGCAGAAGCCAAGAAGGCCGCGAGACCAGTGCCCTGTACTGTACTAACTCCGAGACCGCTGTGTCTAATAGGTAGAATGGCTTGAAGCCACTGGACATCATTTAGACTGAAGTTCAGTATGGTTTCAAGGGATTTTTTCATAGTATTATCAAGTGGGGTTATATTTTCTGGGTAAAAATAAATTAAAAATAAAAATAATTGTTTAACTTATAGGAAAAAAACACGTGACTTACAAAAATGATAACTTTAAATCGATTTAATATGTATGACTATGCCAAATTACAGCTTTTTAATACCAAAATTCTCTGAGTCAAACGGCATGCAGATGGACGAACCGACAGACTTGGCGAAATTCCTTGTTAGTAACTATGGAAACCTATTGGCGAAAAGAAAGTCGGACTTTTGAGGGTTTCGTTTTGTTATTACTTTTTACCGTATCAATCGATATTCATCGTCAGATGGTACAAAAATACATTGTAATAGGTCAATATCAAAATTTTGATTTAGGATCGTCATTCGCTCCTGAGAAAAATGGTGTTTACAGGACAAGACAACAAAATGATGCAATAAATGTTCCGTTTTTATTACCTTCTTACATCTTCAGCTGCATGCATGGCGGCCTCCAAAAAAATAATCATTACAACATTGTATAGCACTTCATAGATCACACTTTCCTTCCGATTTTCATTTAAATAGTGCCAATAGTTTCCGAATCTATTATAAAAGTCTAGTTTATTTGCCATTTGGCTACGAAATCCTAAAAAATGGGTAATAATACTAGTAATATGAAAGCGGAAATGAAAAGCATACCCATAAGATTGTTCTATCTATCCACGTGGGTGGAACCGTGCGCAAAACTCAGTATAAAATGAGTGAACAATATTTTTAAATATTTTCGAAATAAAAGCAATGTCATATTTTTTTTAAATATTTCGTCATAATTAACACAAGTCAGTAATACTACTCACCTTTGTTAGTGTCGATCTGGTTGCGGTTTTTGACCATTATCGTATTATCGCACAAATAACGCCTCTACGTCTCGTAGCGGCGTAGAGCGCAGCGGTGGCGTAGCGCCTACTCACCAGAATACATATGAGCACGATGTCTATGTAGATGATGATCATGGCCGACATCCGTCACCTCAGCATTTTGCACCTCCTTTGTTCTAATTAAACAAACACAAGAAAACTACACACAGCATTCTCCAATTTAACACTGAACTTTCAACTCGGATGCAAGCTCCAGATTGGTTTAATTCAGTGCGTAACTTTGCGCCATTGGCGCGTCTGTGGAGCAAATTCGCCATTGGTTGGTTTAGAGCGAGAACGTCTCGTGGCCGACTACAAGAGTCGCGATCTGTAATATTGTTATTGTACACTTTTGGAGAGAATACCGCACAGTAATGACACTACGTCAAATTGTAAAATGGGATAAAAAGTTTTAAAGGCATTACGTTGTACACGTACGCACCGACCGATCTACTTTCTGAAATCTCGTCGTTTCAGCCGTTAGATGAGAAACTGTTTGACAAAATTCTTCCTTTAGTAGTCCACAATGAACTGTCTTAGCTCACTTGTAACGAACAACGGCCCGCAATCTTTTAGATGTTGTCAGTTCATCTAGTGGTGGGCCATATCACGCTACGTTGTCCAATTTGTGGTCGCCACTAGAAAACATTTCTTCCTTTGCGGTTATCGGGTCTGCGAGTCATGAGGTCTGCCTATTGTCATTTTAACTTATTAATTTTGTGCCGGTACATTCGGTTCACCGTTCAACATAATTACAGTAACCTGTGATTTTGTCAGTACTACAAAACATAATAATTAAATGACTTTACGATTGTTGGTTTATATGTCGAAAGAGAGTGTATTGTCTGTCGTGTAGCTTTGGTCAGTAGAGACGTGAACTGAGGGCGGAGATCGGGGGAGGGGACGACACTGCGACCGACTGGCGCCACAGAAGGCGTTCCTCTGCTCCCCGCGTCGTGCTTTAGTCGTCCTATACAATTATCATCCAAGACGGTGACAAATTATCACCAATACAGTTCTTAAGAGGTTCGTTAATGTAATTGAAAACTGGCAATAATTATGAGTATTCCTAAGATTTTTTCGGAATTCAAAAGCTGCTCGAATCACTTATTACCAGCCAAGACGAGAGCCAGCTGCACGAAACCCTCCTTGACCGAACAAATTATTTTTTAGTGTTGACACGTTTGCACACAGTACTTGTAACACAGGACATTGTACAGGATACTGAAAAGACATCAACTTTCGGTACTTACTGCTTTTCAAAACGTAAATTCTTCAAGTAATAACTAACAGATTGAATTTTAATATTTGTCAATAATATTGAGAATTTCAATAAAACTTTATCATAAACTTATACTCTAATAGAGAAAGCGAAAACGACGATGCATTCGCACATATTGACAGTAAATACTTGAACCATAAAAAGTCATAGGTTTTGCGTTTTTAAATATTCCAGTCCTTCTTTAAGTACTTGTAAATGAGTCGATTCCGTTTTCCACTAATTTTGTAAGCTTTGTGATAAGGATTCCTGTAACAGCTTTGTTTGGTTTTTGATAATAAATGATTTTATTATTATTATAAATCCCCTGCTTTTTAGAATTTCGTCATCTCCTTTTGTCTGTCTGTCCATTCTGACAAAATTACACAGGCAGGAGTCTTGAAAAGAACCGCCATCGTTTTAAAGTGAACTCACATAAACAAATCATTTAGGAATACCTAGTTCTTCAAAAATGTTCTATTGGGTCAATTCATCGTCAAAGGTATCGTTGAAAATAATATTTTGACATTTAAAATAAAGTAAAGGTGATTAGAGATTTTTTTAAAATTAAATATTTCGCGTGAGATCAGTTCCTAAAATCAGTAACAATATTCTAACCAAATAACTGCAAAATATTTAAAAAATCAATAAAGATGTTACTTTCACTCAACTCAACAAATACTTTCTAGGAAATTGTCGTGAACAGGATAGGTATAGTTATAAGTTTTTGAGATCCATGTAATTAAAGTTAAGTTTGCGATCGCTAAAATTTACATAATTATTTATATTCAAATGTGTGTAATTTTATTGCGGTGTTTGGTTCTGACACCATGGTATAAGTTTAAAAAATATTTTATTCTATCAGGAACGGTTTTGTGCAGCTGGCTCATGGACTATTATTAACGATATTACAAATTGGAAGTAAGACACCATGAGTACGAGCCTTATACCATCACACAATTTTGCAATCTGCCGATATGATGAAAGTCCAGCCAAATATGGTCATTGTGGTCAATACCTCAATCCCTGAGGGTGAAGATCGATGTCGTAATTGGTTTACCGATGCCGACTAAAGCGTGCGATGGCTGCCTTTGTTTGTTCAGAGCTGTTAGGATCGGGATAGTTACCAGAACACGTCGCGTCGCACGTGACTGACAAACCGATGCATCGACGCGTTTAATTTCAGTCGTTTTAGTAAATACCAAGTATTTTAACAATTTTACCACTATACTATAGTAAGGAACAAATTCAGTAAGAGCTTTTTAAATTACATGATAAAGTCAATTAACCCCTACAGTCTTCTAAACTACGGGAATTAAAATAAATAGTTGATTTTTGACTAATATTAGAAAAAAGCAAGCAGATTCCAAAGTGACGCACGTAACGCGTCCGTGTGTGGTGTTTGCTGCCAACAGCATTCACACCGACCGACATGTCCGTTGCCAGTAGATTGGAGAATTAACGAGAAAATCTCCGGAGCACTTTTCCTGCCCCGCCTCGCCTCGCCTCTGGGTAAACAAACGAGGCATAATGAGCGCGGCCGCCGCCGGCCGTTTCAGCTCGCCAAACAATAAGCTAATATTAACTTTGAGCAATACTGAATTATTCCGCTATATCTTAACACCTATTAATTACAAACATTGTAAACACAGAAAAGCTTGCTGACTAGAAACGGAGTTTACTGACGTTATGTCGTCACAGTTATTGTTGTTGTTGCAAACGCAGCAAGTTGTGGACTGTCTTCTATGCAACTCCACTTGGCACCACTGCTGGTCTTCTTCGAGTCGTTGCGTTGTGGGCTACGCGTTCTCTGTTGCTGTTACTAACTCGTCATTCTTATTTTTTAATACAACGATATTCGTCGTCGAAACTGCCATGTTACATAGGTAGGAGAGATAGACCTCAGGCATGGATCTCAGGGTTTGTGACAAGAAGAAATTAGACGATTAGAAATTAGAAAAGAGACGATTTTTGGCCATTTGCTATAGTGTTTTTAGACATGGTTTCGACTGTATAATCATATAGGATAGAACTTAATTATTAATTACTCCTCAAAGTACTTCTTACAAAGGACTGGCTAGGAAAACATGACCTCTTATTAGGAAATTATTTATCTTCACATAAATTTTGGTTTTGATCTCTCACCTCAACATCAATCACGACTTATAGCTTGTTCTTATATTTTTGAAACTTTTTATTTCTTAGAACTGGAATGACGCAGTTTTCGAAAGTCTGGTCGTTATCGATCAGTGCTGTCTCTATATAATACAAAGCAAAGTAGCCTAGGTAGCAAAGAGCCTTCGTCTATACCCGTTTCTGTATGAATATCGATTTTTTCGGGGAGCTAGGTGCTTCTTGTATTGGCATTCACCTGAAAATTCCAGATCGAGTACAAATTTTAATTTAGTCAAATATGTAGCAATAGTGAAAACTTGTGAATATAAATCGCGACTAGAACCACAGTTTTTTATAGAGTGCATATCGACGTGAAAAAATATTGAAATTTATAACTCACACTATTATAAGCTCAGTCATACACGTATTAAAGAGTTCAGTCGGTGAATGTGAAAATTAACAGTTAAACAAGGGGAAGGAAAACAGGAACACAACAGGAGTTTTTTTGTTGGGACCGAATCTGCATACCTACAGATAACTGCGCACTCGACCAACCGTGCAGATAATGCCGGGTTGGGACAACACAGAAAGTGTTACAATATGTCTAACAACTTATTAATTCTGTAAATTGTGTCGGTCGTCACAAATTTTAAGTTCGTATATTGATATTATTTATAAATATTCAAAATCGACAAAACAAAATATAGAGCAATAGTAATTTCGACGGATTTTTTTTGATAAATGTATATAACATGAATGGCGTCTACTGTAGCGGTGTCGCTGCGCTACGTTCCATTCTACCTGCTATATATACTGTTTGCGCGGGTGTTCCAATGAACGCGGACTAAATCTAATTATTCCCGCTTTGGCTTTCGCTCCGTACATTTTATAATCTGATTATCCGTCGAACACCAAAATAAATCACCGAGGTCGGTCCGCCGTTCGAGCAAAGTGAGTTAAGAGATAATATTGAAGTACTAGCCGATAAGGCGTCCACGTCCATGACGTGTTTGTTATACAGAAAATGGCGTCTCAACTCAACATAAGTATCGCAACTGGTAGGTATGTACGGCCAGCAGCGAATTTACTTGCTGACGTCATGCCGTGACAGACGCTCGGATCGTATGTTTTGCCGCTACTGAAAGGGGTTAAAGCCGCTATTGTTCTTCTTAGTGGTACCTATGTTCATTAATTTGCACGAGCCGTTGCGACCTGGCACCGTGACAGGCCCACAGAACATCGGAAAACGCCCGCTTTTAGATATGTATGGCTAAGATGTGCCATCTTATCTATCTTATTTAATTTGTCGGGAGAAGCGATTAAAATAGCGATAGTCTAAGAAAAAATCGACTTGTTTAAAAAATATTTGTTATTTAATTTAATATTAATAATAAAAAATTTCAATTTTCCTATAAATCACAATTCATAAAATATTTCGAAATACTTATGTCAATTTATTTAAAAAGAAAATACAATTTTTTTATTCGCAAGTTTGCGTTATTGTAAAGGTTTTGTAAAGTAGATTTGCAATATATTATTTGATTATTGCAGTGATTTTTTACACCATTTTTGGAATATTTGCTAAAAATTACTATCACCAAAAATTACATTTTTGTAAATGGCGTATAACAAATACTAGTTAAAAAAAGTGATTATCATAAGGTACCAGAAAACTAGCAATGCCAACTGAAATACTTTGTAAATTTTTTGAAAATAAACGTCACATAATTTAAAGTCACTCTTTACTTCGGCATCAAGTTTCAACGATACAAAACGTATGAACTTAGCTAGAATTAAACCGTTTTTTGGAGTTTTCACTTTGTGTTCCTCTAAACGGCCTATTAGATATCGTATATTACTTTCCTTATCTTTATTCAATTTACGAGTGATTATCGCGTGATTACACAAAGGCAAGTAATTGAGTTTTCCTGAGAAGAACTCTTAGGCCGCGCGTCTTTAGTAGTTCCTGTGTTACAATTACTCTTGGATTAAGTACCTAATAAATGCGTCAAGTAAATGTCGTGATAGCCCAGAGCGCAACGAACCTGTCTCAAATTTATAAAGCCTCATAGGGCCATGGTTCGAATCCAGGCGTGTACCAATGAGTTTTTCTGACTTAAGTACACAATATTGCTTCGGAGGGCACATTAAACAGTCGGTCGGTCGGTAGATGGTGGTCGTTACAGTTCCCAACCCGCAGTGGAGCAGCGTGGTGGACTCAAGCTCCAAGCCCCCCACCTCAAGGGTGAGGAGGCGCCCAGGGGGGCGAGGCCTAAGCCCCTGCAGTGGGTTAAGAGTAGGCTGATGATGATGATGATGATGATGATGAAATGTGTCAAGACATGCGTTTACTCTAAAATTGTGGATTCTCTGGGTAGTCAATAAAAATACGACTATCACTTTCTTATCACTCATACGTGAATCATTAATGTATTAATTCCACGGTGTGGGCGATGACGGTAACTGTTATGACGGCATAGCAGCCAGGAACACTTACTAACTAAATTATTGTTTTTCAAAGGTAGTAAAATTATAATTGTCGCGAGAAGCAAACAAACGATAAGCAAACGATAGCAGAGTCTAGTACGTCTATGTTTTTGTGCAACGATGCAACGCTTCTTTTATACCATATATGACTTCAAAACGAGTAGTTACGCCAGCGATCGGACCAAGCCGGAGATGCTATTCGGGGGCCGCGTAGTGTTCCGAAAGCTAAAATGAGGACTCATAGCTTGGGCGTAGTTACCGGATGTCTGTCGTGGCGCGGAATGGTAAACGTTTTCATTAAATACGGGCACGTCGCGATGCGGTAATTACCCGGGAGGGTCGAGGTGGTGTGTCGACGCGTATACCGCATTAACGGCGTGGGAAGACGCTGCTATAGTAGTTATCTCTTAATTACGCTTATGTATGGGGCGGCAGAGTTGCAACGCGATGTGACGTCTTGACGTCTGCAATGCAATAAGCATGCATTAACTCCGAACTACTAATTAAGTGAATCCAGGCTACTCTATATTTAAGTACATTACGTAATACTCTAAACTTTTTATAAGCCATAGATAATATTATAGCAAGACGTTCCCACTTCAGCGACGGACTGCATTAGTGAATCGTGGGTTTGGGAGAAAGTTGAGAAAAACGTGGAGCGACCGAACGAGTAAAATGCGATACAAGTGTATATAACATAGCGTATTTTACTTATTAATTTATATACTTTACAGAGTACACTATTCAATATAACAAAAACAATAAATTTAGAAAATAATAAAAGAAAACTTACATGCGTCCTTCTAACAAGTATTATCTTACATTCGAATACCAGACGAGCAATACTATATAATTATATTCTAATCGAGTATACTCAAATAAAAACAATTTAGTATTTCTATTGCTCTCAGCAATCATTGGGGACTCCATGAACCGCTGTGTCTGCAAAGACGGCCACGCCAGCACCCTCTGACATGCATTCCACCCGTCATGCGTCTTGTGGGGCACATGTAATTTTAAGATACAATTTAAATTAGTACAGTCGATTTTGTACCGTTTTAATCTAATAAACGATGTAATCTCTTCTTGGCTGCAAACAGTCATATCCCAGAGTAAAAGAAGAAGCGGAAGATACCTGCTACAAAAATCTGTACATTCATATTATACTAAATAACATGGAGCTATGACAGTTCTGACGCCTACCTTCTGGAGGTAGTACGAAACATTTTTTTAGAAAAATATTGGTGGTAAGTCTGGTGGGAGTAATTTACAATAAATATTATTTCTGATTTACTTTAACTAGCGTTATCAGAAAGAAGCACATTTTATTAAAAACCATTAAGATATTCTTTCATCGCATTTATTTCATTTTATTTATTAAAAAAGAATACTACAGAAAGACTTATAATTATTACAAGTTACAGTATTCTGAAAAGCAAAGTAGCTTCGTGGGAATATGGCGCGTATAGAATGAGCCTATTGATCGTTCAGTTATCAAAAGAGTACATTTATCAAGAAAATACAATATTGGACTGTTATTCTGAGATTAGACTCTAAATTATGATAAAATTTATAAACAAGAATTAGACATAAATTATATTGGATATTTTTTCTTCTTATGTTTAACAGGGCAGTTTAAATTCATTCATAATTTTGTTATTATAATATTTATAATTAGTTTTTATAATATAATAGTATTTATTTTATAAAAGTTGTTTTAGTCGTTTATTTCATTTCGTTGTATCATTGTTTTAACATTCGTTCTCTTTTTGATATATTCGTGTAGCTTGTAATATATTTTCATTCTAGTATATCAGGGAGTGGTAAGTGGTAGGCCAGAAGATATCCTCTGATAGAAATAGAACTTTGCATATTTTTTGACAAATTCACACATCTTTATAAAACGCGTCCGAGAACTCATTTGTAGGGTAAAATCCATAGGTGCGTCAGTAAGAATTAATATAAAAATATTTAGAAGAAATTAAATATTAGGTCGGGGATAAAGTTTTTTCGCATATAGTTTGTATATACTTTTAAGAAAATTTCTTTGGCTGTACTAGTTGTATCTGGTTGGTTTTGATATTATTAAAAAGATTATACATTTCAAAAAAGAAACAATTTAGTAAAATAATTTTTCCAGCCGGTTTTCATTTGTTTTTCTTTCTGTCAACATGAGTGAATCTAATGAGGAAATTCGATGCATTTTAAAATTTTATTATACAAAAGGAAAAAATGCAACACAAACAGCGAAAAAAACTGTGACGTTTATGGCCCTAATGCGGTGTCAGCAAAAGTAGCACAAAGTTGATTTAAACGTTTTCAATCCGGGATTTTGATGTCAAAAATGCACCTCGCTGTGGTTGCCCTGTCACGGCTATAATGAACGCCATTTTTGAAAAAGTAGAGCAAAGTCGGCCTATCAGTAGTTACGACATAGCTGAAGATCTGTTATGAACCGTGTACTCATTTGCGCTTCTTTATTAAGACGTAATGAAACTGAACCGTTTTTGAAAAGATTGATAACTGGTGATAAAAAGTGGATTAAGTGCTTTATTGCGAACAACTAATGAGATTAAAGCAAAAAATTGAGAGAAAGTGGCCGAAATTAATCAATAGAAAGAGTGTCGTCTTTCATCACGATAACGCTAGACCTTACACATATTTAGTCACTCAGAAAAAATTAGGAGAGTTTGGCTGGGACCTTCAGATTTCCACCTGTTTCGGTCTCTTCAGAATTCTTTAGACAGTATCAGGTTAACATCAAGAGAGGACTGCTAAAACTACTTGTCGCGTCAGAAGTTACAAAATTTCTACAGCAACGGGATCATGTCACTAGCTACGAAATGGCAGTCATTGAACAAAATTGTACATATGTATTGTAATAATAAGTAAACTTTGAAAAAAAATGTCTCGACTTTTCATATAGAATGCGAAGAAACTTGTTCCCGACCCAATATATTTGAGAAAAAGACATCACACGTTTCATATTTCTTCGTTTTTATTGGCATATCAAAATATAACGTGCAATTGCATCGCAAGAAGGTTTAAGGAACGACTCTATTTTTTTGCACGCATTCTTACAAACACACAGAGCTACGATATTTAAAAAATTAAAAAATTGCATCAGTGATCGGACGTTAAGTATTACGTCTTTCTGCGTTTTATATCCTACGAAAAGCATTTTTACTAAAATTGTCTCGTATGTCTCGGACCGCCAGAAAGATATTGCGTTTTATATTTGCTTGTCGTTCCGTCTGAGTCGTGCTCTAGAAAAATGCTCTCACGCTGTGACGTCATACAAGCGGTGAGCGCCTTTTCACCTTATTGTGTATGTATGTTCTTAGCAATCCTTCATAACTTTTGAAATGTGCCTTTGATGAGGATCATGTGCTTTTTCAAGAGAAAATGCAGCTACGTGTACGCACGGCGTCGACCACCCGTTGTCTGTATGAACTGCCTATACTTGGGCTTACTTAAATAGTAAGTACGTACGTAAAAAGTACTTAAATAGCGTCATACTTTTGCAATCATAACATGTATATAATTTGTATATTCAGTTAGGTACGGAAGGTTATATTTCGGCAGAATTTCATATATGTGTAATGTATACGGCATGTTTGGCTGAACGTAATCCAAACTTATAGAGCGTGTAAAACTTACCGTACTAAACAAAAAGTTTCAAAAAGAAATATAGGGCAAATGATAAAAAAATAAAATTACAACATGTTTTTCTCGGTAACCTATTGTTTGCGCCATCTGCTCACTTAAAACTTTTCGTTAAATTGAGTAAGCTCTACACGCTCTATAAGTTTGAACTACCTTCAACTAACACGGTGCAGGAGAATATTGATTGTTATGCGTAAAGAAATTAGGAACGCATGGAGTCATGTTCAAAGAATATATTTCTATGATTTATTTTAAGGTCTTAACTATGTTCTGATAAAATCTCGCTGCTCTATACACAGTGGTTACTGGTCTCTTAATATTTAATGGTCTTTTGCCATTTCTTCTATTATTGAGACGAAATGGGAAATAGGTTACCTCCCTAACCAGCGCCAGCGTCACCTTAGACGGATTGCACGTTTTGTAGTGATGTCATTGAAAAGTTGTGTAGCCTTAAGGCGCTGGGTGGATGCTCATTGTCCGTGGCCGCAATTTTTAAGCGTTTAGCGAAACTCGCCGGACAAAGCGTCTCGCTCGCGGGGACGTCTCATCGGGCGCGAATTAATCATCAAAGACAAGTTAAAAGATGTGCCGGGAAAATTCAGTCGAGTCATTTACATTCGCAACACAAAAAAGGCGGGGACGCGGTTTGGGTCTCGCAAACGACTTCACCGTTGTACACTATTTATTTTATGTTTTTTTTTTCGAACTTTAATTGAAAACTAAAGCTCTGTACAACGACTCACTTAAAGTTCAACCAAGCAAAAGTTACTGTAAAATGTTTAATTAAAATTATGACTCCATGGTCGTACGTTATTAATTTCAATCAAAAACATATGTGTTATGATACATCATTCTATCGGAAATTACTTATAATGTCAAAATACGAAAACAATGAGTGTAATGTGTATACATTACAGGGTTGTTGTTTCAGCCACGGCACCCTATTGTAGTGTGATAGTTCAATAGAAATAAGCTCTCGCTTAATTTGATTTGTGGTATACAACAAACAACTCAATTGACAGTATTCTATTGAATAATACGCCATCTTAGCTCTGCTCTGAACATCACTTAACATAACGCTAATTGAAAATATATTGGATCTATGACGATTGACTGGTATTGTCAAACATCGAACGCGCTCGACAACTTAGCCGATCAATGCTAACCTACCAGGAAAGGAAAGGTGTCCACAGAGTCCAAATATCTATCTCATCATCATCACCATCAGGCTTTGAACCCTTTACTTCTGAAGTACAGGTTCTCCTCAACATTGAGTTAGGAAGTTAGAAGAACCATAAGCCCACTACGGCTGGTCCGATGCGGGTTGGGCACTCCTAACCTTTACCCAAGTGACGACGCCGACGGAGTTCGTGATATTTATTTGACTTAAGTTGTGATAAATTAAAAATTATTGCTCCGTAGGTCTATGGCGGAAGCCCACAACCTTTGTGTGAAAGGTGGCATGTTTAACCAATTAACTGCTCCTGGTCTAAGAACAATGTGGACTCTTGTAATTATTTTCAGTATAAATATAGATTAAAAGAACATTTTAAGTTTATAAAAATATTATGTTCATCAATAGGTAAAATGTGTAACTTCAGCTGTGATTTCATAATAGGTCTTAACTTATGAAGTTGCCATTTTTCAGTACTGGCCATTTCAAACAAAAAAATATTTTGGTTGGCTGTGTATTCTAAATTCAAATTAATTTTGCTTTAAAAACATGACATTTTTTACAGTCAGTCTTTTGTTTATTGATTAGGGTTGTATTTTAATTACATTTGAACATTTTTCGACATAATGGACACTTTAAAAATTCGTGTGATCGCAAGCGCAACGTACGCGTCGAGACCTGCCTCGCGTTGCTCAACAGGCACAGAAATGAACGAATTTTAAACCGGATTGTTTGGGATGGAAAATGGATTCTGTTCGAAAATTGAAAGCACTCAGTAAGTTGGTTAGATTCTGGTTCAGAACCAAAACAATGTGTTAAACGAAAAATAATCCCTAAAAAGGTGATGGTAACTGTTTGGTGGTCTAGTGGTAAAGTATGGTAAATATTTAACTTATTTCATACAAAACTGCAACTTCATAGATTACGACCTAATATAACTTTCGACAATTTTACACATAAAAAATATTTGTTGAATTAATTGTACTTCCTTGTAATTTGGATAATGTTGCTTCTTCTGGTCTTGATTGTATTGAACCATAAAATATTATTGCAGCAATTAACCATAGGATAGTAGGTATGTTTATTTTTAACCTATTTTCATTAAGATTATGTTTTATTCACCTTTGAAGTTGTGACTAATACCGCAAAAAATATTGTGTTATTTAAATGTTTAATTAATATTACTCTAACTACATAAGTAAAATACCAAATTGTCAATAAATTAAAGAAGAAACTAATCAGTAGGTTTTATAAATGTAAATTAAGAACCTTGACAGGGTTTCCTCTTGGTATGAATCATTATTAATATTATGAATAAGATAAAAATCGTTCATAGCCTTTTTTTATACAAAATTTGTGAAAAAAACAATACAATATTAAATTACAGGATATATCAAAGAAGCACAAAATAGTACTATAAATTAGACATTAACTTTATTGTGAAATACGTACAATGAAATAAATTTCAGTGGTCATAGATAATATACGTATACACGTATATATAGGATATTGTCACAATAGCTAGATATGGGCCACATTTCAAATAAACAAAAACAATGAAAGGCCATAAAAGAGACTAGTAGAACTATGGAATTATGTGACAATTCGTCACAAAAACCATGAGCAACTACGGTATGCCGGTTCCATGTAATAATATATCAATGTCTCAATGTCAGTGATACGCTTGAGTGCGTGAAGTTAAAATGTGCTAATAATGATTTCATATTGGCTTGGCTTTATATTTTTTTGGCTTTATATTTTTTAATTAATTTAATTTATTTAACTCCACAAAAACAGTAAATTAACAATTTATAAGTATGATTAACAGGAGTGAAAAGAAAAATGGAGGACCTCTGTGTCTGAACTAGGAAAACCTGTGCTTCAGACAACAGAGCTCTCCGTGACAATCAATTATTTACACTTATACTAGACATACAATTAGAACTATTATAAAATGAGCAACAAATTAAAAAAATATATCAGTAATCAATCAATTCCCAAAATTCCTAATATGTATATTATGTGCGCGAAGTGTTTGAGCCATGCGTGTGTGTGTGCGTTTAGGGTATATGAGTGGGTGTGTGATTGAGTGTTACCGTGAGAATGCGTGCACGATACTGTATGATAAAACAATTATAGAATCTCAACTCTGCAATCTGAGCAGGCCCTCAGTTTCTTCATAGTTGAGCTTATGCAACCATGAGAACACTTTCGATTTTAAGTCGTATTTATTAAGAGGATAAATGTTAATTTTTTCATTTATTTTATTATAGAGATAGGGGCCTAGAAAAACAAAAAATTTATTTACAAATACATGCTTAATATCTATTGCTAATGTGCAAACATTATCTTTACGTCTTTTATTTAAGGAGTTGATATCAAAGGGTAAGAAAGAGTGCTGCTTAAGGATTATTCTTTGGATAAATAGCTGACGGACAGTGAGTACATTGCAAGACTGGTATAGCTCAAATGTAGGGAACAGAATTGGTCGGAAGAAGCCGACCTTAAGGATTGCTCGTTGCGTTATCTCCAGCTTCATGAGATGGGATTTGGAAGTACCACCCCATGACGTTATACAGTATCCGATTACTGATTGAACTAAAGCAAGATAAATTTGCAGAATAAGGTCTTTGTCGGCAACGTATCTAAGGGTTTTGAATATAAAAATTAGTTTTCTCAATCTAGTACTCAGGTTGGCAATATGTGATTTGAACGTCATATTACTATCCAGCGCTATACCGAGATATTTAACACTACTGACTTTATCTAGGGTGCGACACGAACATTGATCGACATCTAAATTGGTATTAGAATGAGAGCATTGATGGGCTACCAGTTTAAGGTTTGTTGAAGGCAAGATGAAACTTCTAATTGAAAAAGTCAAATAATTGGTTTTGTTTGGATTCAATGTCAGCATATTTCGGGAGAGCCATTCTGTAACCATGTTCAAACCTTGTTGTGATGCCTCAAAAACAGACTGCCAGGAAGGAGCTGAAAAAAGTAAAGCCGTGTCATCTGCGTACGATATGATTCTTCCTTGGGAAAGTTGAAGATTCAGAAGATCGTTAATATAAACGAGAAAGAGTGTGGGGCCCAATATACTACCTTGAGGGACTCCAACAGTGATTGGGAGATCGTAGCTAGTGTAGTCACCAATGCGAACACATTGCACCCTATCCGTAAGATAGTTCCTGAATAAGTCTAGTTGAACTCCCCGGACCCCCAAATCCTCCAACCTGGTTAAAAGTATTGGAATAGAAACCGTATCAAATGCCTTGGATATATCCAAAAAAACACCTATAGTTTTGGCACCCGCATCAAGATTTTTTGTGATGTAATTTGTCAGTTCAAAGACAGCATCTTCAGCAGATCTCAGAGAACGGAAGCCATATTGATGTTCAGATAAAAATTTGTTTTTCTCAAGATAGCTAACAAGTCTACTATTCATAATACGTTCCATAATCTTGGAGACAGCAGGTAGCACAGATATAGGCCTATGATTTCCGGTGCAATCTCTATCACCAGACTTGTATATTGGAGATATTACAGATTTCTTTAGTGCCTTAGGAAAGACGCCATTAGTCAAGCACAAGTTAAAAATATAAGTAAGGGGGCGTACAAGGAAGTCTTTGTTTTCTTTAAGGACTTTGTTTGCAATTCCGTCCCAGCCCATTGAGCAAACGGTTTTTAGCTCGACGATTAAGCGATTGACCTCCTCGTGATCGGTATCGAACAATACAAAAGAGTCCTGTGTAACATAATTTTGAGAAACATGAGGTTCTTTATCGGAACCCCGGCTTATCTTACTAGCCAATTTTTCTCCAATCTGCACAAAATATTTATTGACATCATTTACAGACTTCTGTTCATCACCAGCCTTTAGCAAGTCATGCGCACAGTTCTTTGTTTTAGCGGTATTGGTTATATCTTTGATAGCTTGCCATATCTTTCTATTATTTTTTTCTGCCAGAAGTAATTGTTTCTTATCAAAAGCCTGTTTACAAGTTTTTATTAAATCTTTGCAGTAGTTCCTATACCTTTTGTATGTCGTGGCCAGAATTATATTATCTGGATTCTTTTTCAGTTTTAGGTGCATGTTATCCCTATTTCTTATACATCTAATAATACCTGGTGTTATCCATGGTTTAATGATTTTAAAACGTCTAGGAAGTTTTGATACAACGGTATTCGCAGCAATAGCACACTTAAGGGATGACAAAAAATAATTATAAGCATAGTCAGGATCAGAAAAACCGTATACAGGCTGAAAATCTATATTTGATATGTCAGTTCTGAGATTCTCACTATTTGTTTTAGTGTAGATAGTATGTGAGTACAGACGCTTAGCTTTACAGTTTAATGATAGTAATACAGCTTGATGATCAGTGACTGTTGAATTTAACACAAACGTATACGCCGGAAATTTAGTTTTAAGTAGTACATGATCTAAGCAAGATTTGCCAAATCGTGTTGGTAGGTAGTGAGCTGGGAGGAGGCCATGGAAGGCGCATAGGTTCAAATAACTCAGTGTAGACAATGGCTTATCGTTAGGTAAAATATCTATGTTAAGGTCTCCCATAATACATAAATTTTTAAAAGCGGACAGATTTTCCAGCACTAAGTTAAGTGAGTCTAAGAATTTGTCTATATTTTTGTAACAAGGAGGGCGGTATATGGCTATAATATAAATTAGACGTAGATCAACATTCAAGAGTAATGAACGCAGAGGTACCACAAGGGAGTGTCACGAATCCCTGAATAATATACTTAACTATCTTTAGCTTGCTGCTACGCCACGTGGTCTACGCATGAGTAATGATAAAACCCAGATAATGATTTAATACTGGTTTAATCCAGACCCTCCATAAATATGACTCTAAAATAATTCATAGTCAAAAAACACCCCATGAAGGCGAGAGTAAGTCAATTTGAATTGCAAGGTTAACGTATTCTACCAATGTCATGAACACGAAATTTTGTATGATTTTAATGAAACTTTCTAATAATATAGCTTATGCATTAAAATAACATATAGACTTTAATTTATAAACTGTTTGCAACTTTGCTCGCGTGGACTACACCGTTATACACTGATTTTAAAAATTCTTTCACTTATAGAAAGCTACATTATCGGCGAGTAACGTGGGCTACATTTTATTCTCAAATCCGCGGCTGCACTCAGATGGACTACTCAGTAGTACCGAGAACGCTACAATTTTTCGCATAGATATAGTTTATAAGCTGAAAAGTGACATATGCTACTTTTTATTCCGGAAAAAGGGGTAACGGTACAACTGTATAGTTCTCATGAGCAGAGTCGCGGACGAAAAGCTATATGATTTTGAAAATGCGGAATTTGTATGTTTGTTTGTTTCCCAGCTAATCTCCGGAATGATTGAACCAATTTTGATGAGACTTTCATTAGCGTAAAAAGGACTTTTTAGTGAGTATAGAGGGACGGTTGATAGAGAAGAGGTGGGGTAAGGGAAAGTAGGGGACCGTTAGTGGCTGGAAGGGAAGAGGGGTGGTGTACGGAATGGGAAGGGAAACGTTTCTGTAGTCCATGGTGGTCCGGGTACGACTGCTAATGGATAATAGTTGTAACAGATTATACAGGAACATGAGTTGGTACCATTGAAAATAAACACACAAACTACTACATATTCAACACCTTTTATTCCACAAATTTAAATTACAAAAGTATGTCTTTTTTCGATTATAAAAAATCTGTGCAACTATTTCAAATTTGTTTTGTTTTCAATTCTAGCTCTCTCCAGGACAAACACTTTGCCGACAAAATCATATCTCTAAACCTTCAACTTCCAGAGACAGCGGTACCTCCATTTTCTGGATTTTCGTTCTCGCATCATTTCAAAGACATTTTTTCTTTCTTCTATTCTGGTTTCTTTGAAGATTCTATTCTGAGCTGAATACCTATTTGACATAAAAAAGTTATGAAGGAACAGAAGGAAAAGCAAGGCATTTTAAAAAATACATCTACGTAGCATCTCCTGGTGGCCTATAATCATAAAACATGTGTAATAACATCATGTTATGTGACACCTAAATATGTAAATAACTTCTTCAAAATCGACTTGATGCTCGTTGAATATTTATCTCGTAAGTCTATTTTTATCGTCGTAACAAACACAATTGCATTCATTCGAATCCTTTCAGGGTTTATTATTGGTAAAGCACACGGCCATTTTTTTAGTTTCATATTTTTTGCAGTCGCAGTGGCACCAATTCAGGAAAAGTTACGTGAGGGTCGTCTGCGCTGGTATGGCCACGTAATGCGCAGAAAAGAGGACAATATGACTATGACCGTTCTTAGCACTGCCGAGAGAAAAAGAGGCCGGGGGCGCCCTCTAACGACTTGGAACAGCACTGTAAACAGGGACATGAAGACGACGGGTGTTAGTCCTGAGATGGTGGTGGATAGAGAGGTTTGGCGCAGCAAGATACGGAGGGCCGACCCAAAATGATATAGGATAAAGGCGAAGATTAATTGATGATTTTTTGCAGTCGCTCTCCAACATATACTTATTTAACTATTATATATAAAAATTTCATCTCCCGATGTATGTTCGGAATAAACTCCGAAATCACATAACCGATCTTGATGAAATTTTGTTCATTCAACTTAAAAGATTGGACATTTTTATCTCGATTATTGACCTCAACATTGGTTATTGCAAATTAAATGTTTAATAAAACAACAATAGTGTGTATTTATTCGTAAGTTTCTTTACATCCAGCAGATATCGTCATGTTTCGATTTCCAGATGCTACATATATTCTATATCATATTTGTTTACGACATAATCTATTTGATTTTTTCGTGTATTGTTTAGGTTAAGCACATTTAAACCACGCTACAGATTTTGATACGGTTTCCACACACAGTAATTCAGAATTTTTTTTCTGAAATGTTTATATGTTTATATAAAACACTAGCTTTTGCCTCCAGCTTTGCCTGAGAAATTCTAGATTTTATAATATTGGTCGGATTCAGACAGGATCTTTTTAAATACGATTATGTATCTTATATGATATACGAACGTTATAGAAATGGTTTTGTGTAAGCCCTCATGCCCTCCAAACAGAAAATGGAAGAACGGGAATGAGATAAGATTAAGATGAAAAAAGTTATTCCTATGAGAATCGAATTCCACGCGAGCGAAGCTGCGGGTGGGTCACCATATAGCTGATATATATTTTCAAAACTTTCAGAATCCTAAGTTTTGTAAAAATAATGCGCCTGAGTATCGAATCGTAATATGTCGGTAATAGAACACTTGTTAATAAGTCAATGAACACATATTATGTGATCTTTTAATTAATAGGATTGTACGAATACTGGTAGTGCAGTCACATAGCACACGAAATAGCCAAGCGACTGATAGTGGCCGGTTCCATATTGATTACGCGGCAGATGGGCCTGACAGCTGGATTGTAATCGTCTGTCGACGTTGCCAGCAATTAGCGGAGGCAGGAAGGGGCGGAGGAACCAAAAGGGTGAAAAGGGTGAGAGGTAGGTTGAGTTTACATCTTCATTGCGTAACCCGTTCTGATACATTCCCCTTATTGAAAACTTGGCATTGTTTTTGGTCAAAAGAAACAATTACTAACGAACAGAAGTGGCCCAAGGGATTATGTGTCAAAATATGTCTGTCATACGACATTTAATTTTAAATTTAAAATTTTACTATCATCTGTATAAAGATGCTCCCCTTCAATGGTTGAACCACTCGTTTTATACTATAACATACAATACGAAAATTATGATATTAATATTTAAGGATTATACAATATAATCACCTATTTTTTTAAATTTTTTTTTTAAATTTATATTTCAGTATATTGTAATCTATAATTTGTTTTGTAGTACACTTGTAGTGCATGGCTAAGAAACCCTGTTCTATGCGCAACTAAATTTAGACTAGATCTAACCGGTTTTTAACTATTTGTGATTCTTTTTAGAGAAGTTCCAAAATTTCTTGATTTTTTTGGTCCGTCCTCTCTTACTTCCTGTCGCCTCGTTTTCACTAGCAAGAGAACTCGTATAGTAATTTTTCTTACTGACAACAATCTGGTAAACAAGAGAAAATAAAACCAGTGAAGTTTCGTAGGAAGTCGGCGTAGTGTACCGCTAGTGATAAAATATTAAAAGCTTGTTCAGTTCTTTTGTTAAACCAGCGCTGTGATTTCTCAAAAATTAAAGATATTATTATCTTTAAATTTTTGTGCTTTTATGTTAGTAGTCGTAGCGCAGGAAATTTTAAATGATCAGGATAAAAACCTATTTTAGCTATATAGGATGTTTTATATTTGGAAAAAAAGTATATTAAATGCATAAATATAAAATCTGTGTCCCTTTCTTTATCATTTCTTATACAACACACCTCGTAGTTATTAGTAAAGACAATAAATATACGATACTATAGAAAGTATGCTTCAAAAACCTTATTTAGTGGTATTTTGGTATGTATGGAGTCAGGTAACTTTTGTAGAGGTACAATATTAATTTAGTAATTATGCCGGCATGGAATTAAATCTTAGGTTCACAACAAAGTTCTCACGACAAGTACTTACTAGCCAAACATGTCACCGTCTAATCCATCGCCGGAGCAACCGATTTTGATACGTGAACACGACAGTACCGCACACGATCTAACTACATCGTGGGAACTTTCACAACTTTCGACCATTTTTTATTGATCGCTAGCATTTTACCATACAACTTTGTTCGCTTTGCACCCGAACAGCTTCAGTGTACATATTCAGTTATGTTCAAATGTATGTAGATTCGTTAAGACTTTTGTGTTTCACTAATAAGAAATTGTGTTACATTACGATACATGAATTAATAACACTTTGGCGCCACGAAATACTGCATTCATTTAAATTTCATCCTCAGAATATCATCGCACTCTATCCCAGGTATTATTATTATTAGGTTTTAACCATAGGTAAGTTGCCGTTTTTCAGTACTGGCCATTTCAAACAAAAAAAATTTTGATTGGCTGTAAATTCTAAATTCAAATTAATTTTGTTTTAAAAACACGACATTCTTTTACAAAGTCAGTTTTTTTTTTATTGATTACCGTTGTGTTTTCATTACATTTAGACATTTTACGTCATAATGGACACTTTAAAAATTCGTGTAATTATAAAATATGAGTTCCGTCGTGGCACTCATGCGGCACAAACGGCACGTAACATTAACAACGTTTATGGAGAGACCTTAACAAACGAACGTACAACCCATTATTGGTTTGCCCGCTTCCGTTCTAAAAATTATGACTTGAATAATGAAACTCGTGGTCGTCCAGAGTTTCTTAGTTAATTATACATTAAACTGTAATTGTTACTGAATGTAAGTACTAGAATATGCCTTGCACTAATTACACCCGACACTTTATCTCACTTTGCCTTCTCGGTAAAGAAATGAACGAAGTGCAATGAAAATCATCGTTGCAATGTGATATAAACTTTACTTACCCATAAACAAAATTAGCTTAATAAGTTTCTGACTGGAAAATACTGGAAAGTCATATAGTTCCCCAGCATTTTATATATACATATACAAACTGTTCGGTTCACTCTTCATAATCTATGATTTTTATATAGAAATAGCGACAAAAGACGAAAATTTGTTTTGATTGATTTTAGTTGATGGTTTGCTTACGTACCGATGATAAGTTACGACGGTTACGACACTAGCTTTTTTCTTCAAAGTTGACTCATTTTTACACGTTTTTAACACGCACGACGGCATTTTACAATCGTTGTTTAATTAGGGTTTAGTTACACTTTCGGAAAAAAGAAAAAAAAAAAGCCAGGCGTCGTCGTCGCCATACCGATGCAACACGGGTGGTTAGGCAGAAGTAAATTATAAAGAAGTTATTATAAAAGTTATTATAAAGAAATATTTTAGTTTGTTTTTATGTTATATTCTTTACTTTTTCAAATATTTACAAAATTGGAAATAAAATACATTAAAAATACTCCAAGTAGGATGAAATTGCGTTACATATAAATCTAATTAAATAATCTAATCCACATGTTCGACGCAACAAGGTGATTATGACACTACGACAAAAAAAAACACTATGGCTTATACGCTCTGCTACCCGTGCGAAGCCGGGGCGGGTCGCTAGTTAATTAATAAAACCTAAGTTTATAAAACTACAAAATAAATAACCAGGGTATAACTAAAAGTGTAAAATACGCATAAAGATCACAAAACAATGGAAATATACATAAATTATTACTAACTAAAAATTTGATAGAATCGCTGGTTAGAGTTCTTTAAAAAAATTTGTTTCTCACTTTCATATAAACTAATGTTTTTTTTTTTATTCATGTGTGCATTTACATCACACTATACGAAACTATACTGTTTAACATTTTCAATGTCAAAAACAGTTTACCTTAAAATCTGAGAAAGACACGTTTATAATTACTTAAATAATTCGAGTTTTGAAACCATGTGAGCGAAACCGTTGGCAAAAGCTCAATAAAATTACGTGAAAAATTTGAATGTTTTCGCTGTAGGAAATAGTAACAAATGTTCTCTTCGCAATAGGAGCCTAGGTTCTTGACATTATACTGGGATAGCACTGATTAAAGCTCCCTTAAAGACATTTACCAGAGCTTTATAGAGACGAGGCTGCGTGCTGCGTCATGTGCCTAAACGTTTTCATCGCAAATTGCTGAATGGCTGTTCGCATCTCCCCTCGAACCGACAATTAACGGCTTCAGTGCCACCCTAAAATACAAAAGCTTGTCACTTATGCTACTTTGGAATCGTTCTACATATTTCTTTCATATGCACTTATCTTCCGCCGGTGCTGATGTACTCAATGACTGCTACTAGGTATGTATTATATAGTGCGGTCCATGAGTTGTTATCCTGACGTAGAAAATAGATAGTAATTCGATTATACCTTCATATAGTAAGTAAAAGTCTCAACCTGTACCGTGGTGAGTTTCAGCTTGTTTTAATTTTAGTTTTGAATAACTTTAGTTTTGAGAGTAATTTAAATACGTGCAGTCGAGTAATTTTCAAAACATGTTTAAAATTTAATATCGCGCTGTAATAAAGTTTATAAGTAATGATGTGTACAGAGCCAGCGCAGTGGGAAGCGTGCTGGAAAAGAGGATGCAAATGGTTGTGTCAAGTTACAGCAACATCCTTCGGACAACTTACCTCAGTCACATTCAACTTGCATGTAGACTTCTCGCGTCCACGCAGGCCAGCTCAAGTCTAAGCCAGATCCTGGATATGCCGTGGCTGTCCGTTTCACCAGCGTCACTAGGATATAACCAACGATGGTACACGAGATATGTCTTGCTCACACAAACTTTCACACCGTGGCGTAGTCGTTTTAAGGCACTGAGACAAATGGAATTAGGTACCGAATCAATATTAATATTATGTAGATCGAAACAAACAAGAGATCTTTCCAAAATTAGTTAGCGTGCAGCCGCCGGTCACTCAATTCAACGAGAGGTCGAGAAGTATCAAACCCACAGAGTAGTGTTGCGATAGACGAACGCGTCGTACACACAACATGCAACTTTATATCCAACAACTAAAGATGCTCTAACGCCAACGCAGATAAAAGAAAACAACGCAAATAAATGACTGTCGTTTACGGCGACTCTTGCCCTTCGTACGCAATAATAACAAACTGGTCTGAGCTGTTTCGTTGGTTGAGAAAATCATTGGAAGACGATCCACGCAAAGGAGGCCCTGTAACAGTGAAGACCCCAGAAAATATTCAATTTGTGGGAGATATTGTTCTGAGAGACTGTAGACTTAAAAGAAATTGAAGCACAGCCTTGACTTTTAAAAATAATTGTTCTTAAAATTCTTCACAAGTATTTACACATAACAAAAATTTGTGCATGGTGGGTACCACGAATTCTAAGTGCAGTTCAAAAGCAGTGACGTATTGAATATTGTGAAGAATGTTTAGAGTTTTGCCGCGTCGATCAGGAAGAAGTTATGCAATAGATTGATGAGCTGATGTCTAAGAGGGATTCAATGGAATAGCACAGAAAGGGAAAATAAGCACCAAAAAATTAAAGTCACCCAAAGTGTTAAGTAGCTTATGGCTACAATTTTTTAGGACTGCGAGGGAATCCTTCTCATGAATTTCAAAGAATACCTTCTTTGCTTCAAGCTGTAATTACACGGTTGTAATTGCAGCTTATCATAGTAACTTACTACGACAGTTACGGTAAAAAGTATTGGAAAAACACAAGGGAAAATAACTAACTGTTTACGGGAATATTAGGTAATTGTAGTCACTGACCTTTGTGTCCGTTGAATTCCGCTATCATCAATATGGCCGGTCGACGCTACCCGCTTAAACCGCTACGTTGTTTTAATTTGGTTGGAATCTTGTCTCCGCTGTATTTAGTGACCGCCGCAATACTTCTTCCGCTTTAGGGTATGTCCGCTGGACCAAGGTTTGAGGTCCGGAAACCGCTGTATTGTCCGTATTATGGATCGTAGAGTGGCCTTGACTATTCGTGTCCGCTGATTGGGGCCAACTGCCCGCGCCGCTCGCGCATACATTCATTTCATTCCCCCCGCATCCCATCGGTGCTTGGATATCCACACCACTTCGGTCATTCGTTCGGTCGAGATAGTTTGGGACAAGTGACACAGAGATGGCGCGAACATAACCCCCCGCCCTAAGCAGCCCACTGCTTACGAAATTGGTAAGCGCGCAAGACTTGACACCGCACGATTAAGGATGTTAGTAGAGGTTTGAACATCCACTACCCGCACTGTTCCGTCATGGCCCGGATACAATTTTACAATCCGTCCGCGTCTCCACTGGAGTGGAGGTATGTTGTCCTGTTTGATGAGGACTAAGTCTCCCACCTGAGGAGGTTCCGCATTATCCGACCATTTGTACCGCTGTTGGAGAGTGTGCAAATATTCAGATTGAAACCGAGTCCAAATATTTTGAGTAATTTGTTGAAGTCGCTGAAACCGCGATAATCTGGATATTTGCAATTCTTCATAAGGATATTCCGCTACCGCGTTTAATGGTTGCCCGATTAGGAAATGACCCGGAGTCAAAACTGCATAATCATTAGGATCATTTGAAAGAGGGCACAATGGCCTTGAATTTAAAACCGCTTCAATTTTGCAAAAGATTGTGGAGAGCTCCTCGAAAGTCAGCTTCTCTTCCCCAATCACCCGCTTTAAATGAGTCTTTGCAGACTTAACCGCTGCTTCGAAAAGCCCGCCCCAATGTGGACATGATGGAGGATCAAATATCCATGTAATGCCTTGTTTGGCAAGTTCGTGTCCAATTATTGATTGATTTTCCCGCAAATATGTATGTACATCCCGCAAATGATTGTTGGCACCGACAAAATTAGTACCGCCGTCCGACCGAATCAATTTAGGTAACCCGCGACGAGAAGTGAACCGCTTTAATGCATTAAGAAAGCCTGGGGTTGATAAGTCCGATACCAGTTCCAGGTGTACCGCTTTAGTAGCCAAACATACGAAGACGCATAAATATGCCTTAAGTATTTTAGGATTCCGCAAGTTATGAGACTTAATGTAAAATGGACCCGCAAAGTCTGTACCTACACCCGCGAAAGGTCGGACCGCACCGACACGATCCTTAGGTAAATCACCCATAAAGGGCTGAGTGACCTTAGGTCGCAACCGCCAGCATGGTACACACTGGAATACCACGCTCCGCACCGCATGACGAGCGGATATTATCCAGAATTCCCGCTGTAATATAGCTAGCAACGCGTTAGCACCCGCATGTGAATTTTTTAAATGGTGGTGTCTGATTAACAGAGTCACCAGTGGATCCCGCTTTGGTAATAATAATGGATGCTTAGCATCGTAAGGAATATCCGCATTTTTCAACCGCCCGCCTACCCGAATTAGACCTCTATCGTCTAAAAATAAGTTTAACCGCTTGAGCGCATTTTTAATAGGCTTTTTATTCCGTAGTAAATTAATTTCCGCATCAAAATGTTCCGCTTGTACCCGCTTTATTAAAAATAGTAGAGCGTCACTTCGCTCTTCCGCCGATAAGTGACTGGAGAGAATCCGCTGTGATTTCTCCACCCGCAAGTTATGAAGATACCGCAATATATATCCCGTTACGCCCATCAATTTTGTCAAAGAACTATACCGCTCCAATAATTCCAACCTTGGCTCTGAAGCCTGTACCGCAACCGCAATTGACTTAAGCCCCGGTAACGCTGCCGGTGGTTCAACCGCTATGGAAGGCCATTGTGAAGAAGGTTCCGCTAACCATGGAGGTGACCACCAGAGTGGATGGTCAACCAGAAGAGAAGGAGTAATCCCGCGTGAGGCGCAATCGGCCGGGTTCATTTCTCCGGGCACGTGCCGCCATGTAACCGCAACCGCAGAGTTTTGAATTTGCGAAACCCGGTTCGCTTTGAAAACTTGTAGAGTGTGTGGAGGAGCTCGCAGCCACGCGAGGACCACCATACTATCCGACCAACAATACACATTATCCACTAACAATGTTTCCCGCAAATTTGGAACGATATGATTCATTAATTTAATCAGAAGATGAGCCCCGCTTAGTTCTAATTTTGGGATTGTAAGCCGCGTTTTTATAGGTGCGACCTTACTTTTGGACATGAGTAGCCGCAATGTTATTTCCCCGCTAGTACTCTCGGTTCGTGAATACACGACCGCCGCATAGCCCGCTTCGGACGCATCACAAAATCCGTGAATCGAAGTACGTAACACGTCCGAGGATACGATACTTCGTGGTATATGAACTCCCGCTAATTTTGGCAACTCATTGGTAATGGACTGCCAATCCCGCTCTAGCTCTGGGGTGAGAGGGTCATCCCAGTTTAGGCCCGCTAACCATAACCGCTGAATAAAACATTTTGCCAAGAAAATTGTCGGACTTAGCCAACCGTTTGGATCGTACATTTTAGCTATTAAAGAAAGGACCTTCCGTTTGGTCCATGAGTCGCCCGCTGGAATACTAACGTTAAAATTAAACGTATCCGCAAGTGGATTATACTGAATCCCCAATACCGCAACTAGACCCGGATTTTCTGGATTTTCGAACAACAAGGGTACCTGTTGATGTTCGTGAGGTACGTCCGCTAACAAATCCGCACTATTAGATAGCCATTTCCGCAGTTCATATCCGCCTGTGGCCATAAGACCGATGAGCTCATTCTTGAGCGATTGCGCTTCTTCCAAAGAAGACGCACCCGAAAGTATGTCGTCGACGTAGACGTCCGACTCTATAACCGCAGCCGCCTTAGGATATTTATCCCTTTCCCGCAATGCCAATTCCCGCAACGTCCGTATGGCAATATATGGACTAGACTTAAGACCGTAGGTATTCGTGTTGAGCTCATAGGTAACTAAAGGCTCAGTTGGAGATTCCCGCCAAAATATTAGTTGATACCGTCTATCGTCCGCATGTATGAGTGTTTGACGGAACATCATCTTGATGTCCGTTATTATGACCACTTTGTGTTGACGGAAGTTTAGAAGAACGTGAGTTATGTCCTGGTGTAATTTCGGACCCGCATGAAGACAGTCGTTTAATGAAACTCCCGCTGAAGTACGACAGCTTCCGTCAAACACTACCCGAATTTTTGAAGTATCTCCCGATTTGAAAACCCCGTAGTGTGGAATATAATAGTGTTCCCCGCTATTAATGTCAAATTTTGAAGGTGACATGTGTCCTAGCCGCTGATATTCCCGCATAAATTCGACGTATTGTTCCCGCAATTTAGGTTCCCGCTGAAGTCGCCGCTCGACTGATAAGAACCGCTTATATGCAATAGTCTCTGAGTCCCCTAATGTAGGCCTATCAGATAAGAAAGGCAACCGCGTCATAAACTGCCCCGATGGCAACCGCATAGTTGAGGATTTATAAAACTCCTCACACTGTAGGTCCAATGGATCGACGTGTTCGATCATTGGAGCCTCCTCTATCCGCCAGAATTTCTCAATCGCGCTGGAAAGAGAAATTGCCGCTACCCGCGAAGACCTATGTATTGGTTTATGGATAGGTCCCATAATAGCATACCCGAAAATGGTATCCAATGCGACTTGACCTTCAGGTCGTAATTGAAGTCTACCGCCCCGCAAAATATTTCCCGCTACCTCCGCACCGAACAGCAAATCGATGGGGGCTGATATGTGAAAGTTCACATCCGCTAACCGCAACCCGATGGTGTCGAGAAGAATATTCTCATTTAAATCCCGCGTTGGATGACAACCGACTAATTTGTTTAGAATAACCGTAGTTGTACTAAACGTAGGTGTTTCCGCATTTAAAGGCTTTACCGTAATTTGTACCTTTCCGATCCCGCTACCGGCTTGTAGTCCGTCGATGCCCGTGACGGTTTCATCGTTTGGACTGACATTTAAATTTAACTGCTTAGCTAAACCCGCTGTAATTAACGACCCTTGCGCACAAGTGTCGATAAGTGCCCGCGCCGCAATAAAATTACCCGCTGAATCCTGAATTGATACAACTGCTGAAGGCAGAAGTATCGTGTCCACTTCCATAAGAGGAGTGGACTCCCGCTTTGGTAGTCAATCCCGCTGAGGTGAACGTGGAGGTGAGCGTCCGGGGGTATAAGTATACCCATCCGGATGTCGGATGGTACACGGCTTTGCCGGTCCTTCTTCTTCCCGCCGTAGTGGTGAAGACCACGATACCCGCTCCCGCCTAAGTGGTGGCGACCGCGATCCCTGTCGCCGCCTTTCTTGTTCCCGCCTGGGTGGAGGTGACCGCGATGGTCGCCTCACTCCCGAAGTATCCGCAAATGGCAAGTTTCTCGGTGAAATTGCCCTAGGTGGGCTGAGTCTACCCCCGCCCGTGAAAGGTCCCGCACCACGTGAAAAGTTGTCAACTCTCGCTTTATTTTTATAGGATGGTGTCTGGAAACACAGAGAATAGTGGTGGGAGGTTCTGTTGCAAAAATGGCATGGTCGTCCGTTTTCACATTCCCGCACATAATGAGATCCCAAACACTTAAAGCAGAGCCGCAGCCGCTCAACAAGTTGCTTACGTTGGTCTGGGTCCATGTCCGAAAATTGCCCGCACGAAGTCAACACATGGCCACCAGTATTGCAGTACTGGCACCACTTGTCTTCCCGCTCCCGCTCAGCTATATATACCGGTCGTGGCCCCGGCCTAGTTTCCCGCTTAATTTGTGGAAGTGGGGGGTACCTCACCCCACCAGAACCCGCCCGCTGGTCAGTTCCGAACCGACGTCCTGGATTTCCCGCACCGCTAAAATCCCGCGTGTCCCGCGTGACCGTATCTAACAAGTGACATTCTTCCTCGAGAAAAGTCAACAGCTGGTTGAAGGTCGGGAGCACGGACGGATCACTGCCGTACCGCTGCTCAAACCGCGTTTTGAGCTCAGTTGGAAGTTTAGTAAGCACAATATGCAATAACAGGTATGACCATTGTTCCACCGGAAAACCCAACCGCTCCAATGATTTTGTGGCCATTAACAATGGGTTCACAAAGGCCGCCCGCAAATTTAATTTGTTTGCCGCAACGAAAGGTAAACTCAAAACGATTGAGATATACGAATCGGCCAACCGTCTCGAATTTTGGTATCTTCGTTTTAGAAGATCACGCGCAATGGCATATGAGTCATCGTTTAAGCTCAAATGTTGTACAATATCCCGCGGCTCCCCTGACAAACAAGAGAGCAAGTACGCAAATTTTTGCCCCGCCGTAAGATCCGCCCGCGAGTCTACCAGACTGGTAAACATATTATCGAACGACAACCAGTCCTGGTCTCGCCCGCTGAAATTCATAAGGCTCAAGGCTGGTAATCGCGACATTAAACCGCCCGTATCCGAATTAGTTGTGCTACTAGAATTTAAAGAAATGGGTTGTTTTCCTAGGCCCAATTCGGTAAACTCAACTTGTAATAAATCTATCATGTCTAAGACCCGAACATAAATATCTTTGACTTCCGCTAGAACCGTCACATGTTCCGGTTTGCCGTCATCTAAGGTAGACAAGACCGCCTCATACGCCTCATGAAATTGGTCCGACATGTCCGCAAATTTAGGAAACCGCGCCCGCAATTTTGGTTTATCATTTTCAGATTCCAATAACCGAACCGCAGTTTCAAACCAGGTGAGTTTAGCCTTGAATACCGCCAAATGTTTTTTGAAAGACATTTTGGACAATTATATTTACAAGGATAATTTAGAAAACCGCTAGTGTGTGCTCACCTTAATATGAGTAAACTTACTATAATTTTAATTACACCAAACAACCCGTGCTAATAATAAAAAACCCGAAAATTAAAAAACACAAAAACTCGACAATAATTCAATACGGAACCCGCTGTATTCTGAACAACGCACTTGACTCAACGTCAGTACAATCCGCCTCAAAGACCTAAACCGAAAACCAAAATTTTAATTTTAATATTAAGTAATTATATTACCTCTACGGAACCCAAAAATAATTTTAACACGCTTGACTATAACCGAAATACTAATCTATATTAAGAAAACCGCAAACTAAATTATTATATCTAAAATAAAAGTACAGGCCCGCCAAAATAAGTTATCGCACTTGACCGAATACGTACGACTTTTAAACCTGCTTAAAACTAAACGTTATTACCAAAAACCTTATATTTCCGAAATTGAATATACAGAACCTGCGAAATAAATTGGTCACGCTTGACCGAGATGACGCAATAGTGAAACAATAGCCGCCTTAATTCCAATATACACAAACCGAAAACAATGAAATACGTAACATATGACTTATTTAAATAGGTATTTATTACCTAACTATGCTATAACCTTATGGAATCCAAAATACACAAATAAATTCCGCTAATAGCTAATACTAATTGTTTGGCTACCAAAACGAAGTTATACAAGTAACAGTTTTAATTCCGCTAGTGGCCGCTTGAGGTGCCACTGTCTTATTAATTTATGAAATTAGGACCCGCAAAAATGATAATTTAACATGAATCAATATGAAAATCAATTAGTAACATTGACACCCGCTTCTTTAGTTAAATAATAAATGAAATAAACTATGAAATAATCTATGAAATGTTGTTGCCCGCTTTATGCCGCTAGATGGCATCCGTAGTATTTTAATTAATTTTTTACTTAAACTGTGTTATCAAGTCCTGCCCGCTTGTTAATATGAGATAACCCGATTATGAGACCTGAACCGAATGGGAAAATATTTAAATAAACAATGGTAAATACCCAAATTACAAGGATTAGAAGAAAAAAATTAGACCCGCGTAGTAACTCCAGATTTTCGACCTTTGTCGAATTTCCTGGTCACTGGCACCAAATGTTTACGGGAATATTAGGTAATTGTAGTCACTGACCTTTGTGTCCGTTGAATTCCGCTATCATCAATATGGCCGGTCGACGCTACCCGCTTAAACCGCTACGTTGTTTTAATTTGGTTGGAATCTTGTCTCCGCTGTATTTAGTGACCGCCGCAATACTTCTTCCGCTTTAGGGTATGTCCGCTGGACCAAGGTTTGAGGTCCGGAAACCGCTGTATTGTCCGTATTATGGATCGTAGAGTGGCCTTGACTATTCGTGTCCGCTGATTGGGGCCAACTGCCCGCGCCGCTCGCGCATACATTCATTTCATTCCCCCCGCATCCCATCGGTGCTTGGATATCCACACCACTTCGGTCATTCGTTCGGTCGAGATAGTTTGGGACAAGTGACACAGAGATGGCGCGAACACTAACTAACTAACTAATAATAAAAGGTTTGTGATTACTACAGGACAATTCGCCAGTCGACACAGATTCGATTTCGAACTCTACAGTTTATTAATGTAGCTTCATAGAGATAAATCATCCCCCTTATAGCCTTTGGCTGATCCTTTCACATTATTTTTTGTTCTCGAAATCAAAATCAGATCTGAAAAGAAGAAAAATTTACAACAATGAAGAAATCAAACCGACAGTTTACGACCATTTTGACAGTAAGAATTCAGCATATTTTTATAGTAGCATAGAAGCTTTAACGAAACATCCTGAAAATGTGTTATAATAAAAAGAGAATATATTTGAAAATTAAATCAGTTTTGTTAAATTTCCATCAGTCTTTTAATGTTAGGCTAAGAACTCTTCGACCGCACTAATACTATTTTTTTTAATAAGCAGTAATAAAGTTACACACGACACATATGGGCATGAAGTCCCGAAACACGGTTGAGACACAGCCACGTAATGGGGTCAGAATGTCTCGTGACCCATAAAGTTAATTCTGAACATCAAGATAGTTTTTGTGGTTTAGCTGTGAAAAGTAACAAACATGCAGATACATTTCCGCAGTTAAAATAGCTTTGTATCGTTCTTCAGTTCAAATTATTTTTATACAAAATTGCATCTGAAGCCATTCAGTGATCAAGCCGTGATAACACTTTCGGTTTGTATGACATTAGCTATAATATATTAGTATGATATATCAGAATAGGCCTTACGTAAATTTTTTACTATAAATGAGAAACTTTTCCAATTATTGCCACTTCCCTATAAAATACATTCTTATATTCTCACCGCCAACAAATTTCGAAGTACGTAAAGAAATACAGATTTTCTGTCATCGAACCGACAAATTTTTTATAGAGCAGTGATCAGCAAATCTCTATAGCTCTGCATCACTGTCCGGTGTAAAGTTGGTGGAGGCCGTAGAATGCTGACAAACTGTAACGTGGACTGGCGCTTTCCACGAAGTTTTTCGTGACGCTAAATTTCCGGTAACAAACAAATTATACGAGAAAGTCGCAGCGGCCAGTCGCCCACGTCCTATGCTACGCTACGTTATTAACTCTCGCAACATGTGAACGGTTGAAGACAGCCTCAATACAAGACCCGCACGACATGATACTTGATTCGATCACAAATTAGATTTGATAAATTGAAATAAATTTTCTTATGGACTGCTTAAAAACTATCATATTCCTGATTCATATTAAAGTAACAGAACTAGTGACGTATTTTAATTTGACGTATTTTGTTAAAATATATATCCATTAAGGAACAGTTTTCAAAAATTCAATCTCTACGGGAATCAAAAGAGGTGTACGGTATCGCATGTGTAATATTTTATTAAATAATACAGTTACCGTGTAATTTTACCAACGTAAGAATACACGGGCAAAGTTGCAACTGATTCAACAGTATGTATGTTCATCTTCGTGATTTTGCATTCGTTCGAACAGATTTGAACCTGCTGTAATAATTAAAACAAAACTTGTTCTGGCTCCATCGAGGTTTTCGACTTTTTTTATATATAAAAAGAAATATGTACATAATGTTCAGCTCTTAACACAAGCGAACAAAAACCATGTAAGGTTTATCCGTCGCTGTCGAAATTGCAAAGCCCGCGGGTTATTTATCTTGTACGTTGTTTTCACGGCCCTTTTCGACACGTAACGAATCAAGATACGCAAGTTAAGATATTAAATAAATAAAAATAAAAATAAAAAAATAAAAGTGAAATAAGCGAGTGCATGAAGAGCCACAACAGTAATCACTAGAAAGTAATTCTCATTGAAATCGAGCTATTTAATTACACAGTTTTAGTGACTAGTAATTTCGATAGGAATATGCCGTAATGATAAAAAAACTTATTTCCAAAGGCCCGTCGCGTCGTCTTCTGCCATACAGCTCCCAAGCTGTTATTACAAGACCATATCAGTGACCGCGTCGATTCCGCAAAATGGCGGTCGATTAAGGAAGCCATTTTGTAATCACTTGATGGATTTATTTAAAGTGTGGTTCCGTATTCAATTATTTATTCATTCATATTTATACCAATATTATAAATTTTGGTACAAGGTTCATATTGCATACATAAAAAATTCATCAAGACTCGATTGTACAGTTTTAAGCCGAAGAGAAAAATTATTATGAGCTGAATAACACGATAAATAAGGAGTCCATTACAAAAAAATTAAATGAAAGAAAATGTAAAAAAAATCCACTAAAAAGAGTAAAACAAAAAATAACTTTTACCCCACAGTCACAAAAAAGTTAAGAAATTTGGACTAACCGTCGTGTCTATATATACTGATAACGAAAGCTTATCTATGGACTCTAAGGGTCGAATCCTCCGCGTCGAACTATTTAAGCTCTTAAAAGCTGGTCTGAGATAGTGCCTATGTAATACTCAAAACCACATCACAAATGGTCTAGCGTTTTTTGTTTTAACTTAACCACGTCAAAACGTCCTAACCTGTGTGTTTAAAACACATAAAATCTTATGTACCTGCCGAATAATAAAAGTTAGTTGAGGCCTTAATATTTGTAAGGTTGATAAAATAAATTCTGATAAATTGTCTCTTTTTCATTAAATGACTTGACCCGCTTGAGTCTTCTTTTCTACAAAACGGAGGATTATAATCACATCCAGTAAAAACGTGATATGCTGGTAAACTCTTAGAAATATCTGGAACAATTGTATCGTAGGGAATTCATTCGAGTTTCAATTTGAACGTTGTCACTTGTTCTGAGTCATGTGGCAAGGGTGACTTTTATGAGTACCCCACGATAGAGTAGTCGCTTTTCTATATTTATGGTAAATACAAATAATAATACTTATTATTATTATCAATCAAGTTTAGTTTAACTCTAAGTGTCGTGATAGCCCGAACGCAGCAAACCTGTTTCAAATCTATAAGGCTATGTGGCCCTGGTTTGAATCTGGGCGTGTACCAATGAGTTTTACTCTGTGCCTCGGAGAGCACGTTAAGCAGACGATTCTGGTTGCTGTCAATAGATGGTGGTCATTATAATGCGCCAACCCGCATTGAAGCAGCGTGGTGGATTTAAGCTCTAAACCCCTCATTTTGAAGGGGGCCTAAGCCCCTGCAGTGGGGTATAAAAAACGAGTTGATGGAATGGAAAAGGTTAAACTCAGGATTCAAATGAACCAACATTTATTCAGAATGATGGTGACGATCAATCTAACGATGAATATGAGTACAAAACAGAAGATGAGAACTTGTTATATATACTTTTGTGAGTGTGTGTGTTTTTTTTTAATTTTGATAATAAATTTCTTCGTTAATTGTACATAATTATTTAAACCATTTTACTGTCTCCTTAAGCGTTTCCTCTTCAATCGTAGATTCCAATATACGTAAACTGACTCACTTGCATTCACATGCAAAAGTTTTTAATTCTGAGTTAAAGAATAGAATGGAAAATAATTTTATTATTTTTCATTTGACGTTACATTTTATGTCTTAAAGATCTAAATGATAGATTTTTAGGCCTTGCCGTTTCTTTTTACGGTCGTCACTGTGAAGTTTATTGAAACTAAAACTACTAAAACTTACATCATTATTTCTCGAGGAAGGATCATTCTCTTGCTGGGTGTTTTTTTTAATCATCTTTTATCGTTAGTGATTTACTTTCGCTCCCATCCTTTCAGTAGGCTGTTATGATCTTAAGAACTGAAATGGTTTCCCGGGTAAGTATCAATACTTTTTCTGGTTAGCTTTTCAGCATATCCTCGTGTAGATCAGCGATTCTAACGTGCCACGGGTCTTCGTCTAACATTTCCCAGAACATTTTGGTAGATATGCTACGTGGAAAATTTCCTGCTGTTATGATCGCCATCTTATACTGGCATTCTAATTTCGTTAAGTTTTATTTACTTACTTTAGGTAGCAGCTAAATTATTCCGTAATCAAGAACTGGTAGTACAGAAGTTTGAATCACCAATATCTTAATGTATGGGTCTCTTTTTGAATGCCATCCAATAATGGGTGCGAGCTTACCTCTAATCATCCTGACTTTTTGTCTCACGTACTCAACTTGTTTATTCATACTAAGATTACAATCCAGCCACACTCTGAGGTACTTAATAGAGTCTTTGTATGGTACTGTTTCATTTTCTGTTTCAGTCTTGTGTATATTGTATTTTAACCTCCATTTGTCATAAAAGTCTAGGAATGCGTTTCCTGCCCATTCCACTCGTCTGGTAGCTGCCTTGGCTCGGGACGGGCCGCTGTGTTTTTATCAAAAGAAGGTCGTCGGCGTGTTGTGACATATTATACAGTCCACTGATTCGGTCTTTGTTTGTTTTATTCCCTTCGCCTATATTGTGCATGTTCTAGCAGGTAGTAGGCGATAGAATTTCGTTCTGGATTTATAAATTACTTACTATACATATACGTATATTTTGATAGCTGTAAAAATTTTAAGTCTAATAAAATAACGAAAATAATATTAATTTAAATATTAACAGCGTTATGGCAACAATTTAAGGTTTGGAGGGGAGAAGCGGGGAGTATACTGACAAATATAAATAGAGAATACTATCGAAAGTTATCTCCTAAATGTCATGACTGTTACCTTAACAAAATTAAATTCTATTTCTAACCCACTTTGTAATTTTAGGTAGTTCGGCCCGGCTGCAAAGGGGTGCCAGAAGCAACTTGAATGCCCACTCCAATTACGTCACTGGCTCTTAGTCTATCTATACTCTATACTAATATTATAAAGCTGAAGAGTTTGTTTGTTTGTTTGTTTGTTTGAACGCGCAAATCTCAGGAACTACTGGTTCGAATTGAAAAACTATTTTTGTGTTGGATAGTCTATTTATTGAGGAAGGCTATAGATTATATGTATAAAATAATACTATCTGTCTGTCTGTCCATTTGAGCAAATCTCCAAAACGGCTAAACTGATTTTGATGAAACTTCACAGACATGGAAAGAAAGTGATCAAAAGTGACATACGCTACTTTTTGTCCGTCTGTTTGTCTGTACGTCTATGTGTCTATTAAAGCTAATCTTCAAAACGGCTCAACAGATTTTAATGAAACTTTGCAGACGTGAATGAAGGTTGTCAAGAGTGACATCAGCTACTTTTTGTGTCTACTGACAGACAATCGTCGTTTGTCGTTTGTCTTCACTGATCTATCAACGTAGATAAAGCCGAAACTACTAAGTCTAGGAAGCCGAAATTTGGAACAGTGGTTTATTTTATAACGTATCAATTTTTTATGAAAGGAATATTTGTAAATTTCAAATTTAAGGAGGGAGGGACGGAAGGGCTTTGTATAAGTCTTTGTTCTTTAAAGTTAGAAACATAAAAATTTTGACATAAATAAAAAAGTATGGGAGTATCGGTTTTGCTAAAGGAGTGGGGAGAATGAAGATTGAAAGTTTGAATGGGTGTACCCAATATTAGTTTCAGCAAAAAGTACGTATAAACCATTTCGAAAGTTAATACTACCTAAAACAGGAATGCAAGCGAAGACTGCAAGCGAAGCTGCGGGCGGTCGCTAGTAATATTATACACGTTAAATTGTAATTATTTTTTCTTCACTTTGTAGCGAAACAATGTAACCGCGAGATAAAGTACTGTTTATCCCGGTGAGAAATTGCCTGAAGTTGAATAGTGATATAGAATTAGTTATTTGACCACACGGTCAGGGCCATGAAGAAACGATATTGTATATTTTCCATGTAATTGTAAATGTTGTAATGGGGATGAAGAATAATTACAAGATATTAGCGATAAATACACAAATACAAGAACATTGAAAGTGATTCGGGAGGTGGTGGAAGATGAGTATGGGCGGTGTCAAAGGCGACCGAGAGAGGCTGCCAAGTCGTTGCTCAAAAGAAAATTACTTTTCAAAGCGGTCTGCGGTCACATCTGTCTCGGAAAAGCGATCCACTGGAGTATATCTCGAGTACTCGGACTAAACAAATGCTATTAAATTCATAGGAGAACCGTCTATTTGAAATAACCACTAAGAACTAGAGGTCACATGAACATGAAAAGTCAGTGTAAAACAAATGATAATTATTTAATTTTCGCGTCAATCCGCAAAACAGTTAAACGAATATTTCGTAATCCCTGATGTTGCAGAAGTCAATCACATTCTCGATATTTTGTACTTTAGCACTACGCTAGGAGTAAATAGCGGTTATATCAATGGAAGAGGCACCGGGCGCCGGCCCTCCGCCACCGCCGTTATGCTCTGCTTGGAGAAAGAGCGCTATGGCTCGCACCTGGAGACAGCATACACGCTACATGGATGAGTAGATAGCATAAGCACTATTTATGTGAATTTTAAATGACGAAGATAATACCGCTGAACGATGTAATTACCTATAACTTTTATCCATAAAAATCTAGGTACCTTTTCCCCGTAAAATCCGCTTATATATTGTAATTGTTCGTATTATAACTATATAATTCTATAAACATAACGTCACGGTTCCTATTAGCTTATTACTAGACGATCAAAATTTAAATTTCATTACTCATACTCGGAAAGTACGTTTGAAGTTACCTAATCAGAGGGATGAAAGTAGTACTTTTCGTCCCTGAGAAACGATTTTCTGTGCTGTCAAATAAATTAAAAAAACAACAACTATGCAAGCCATGTCCCAACTTTTTATACATCAACTCTGTGAAATCGCGGCGTGAAATTGTAATTAAAAAAAATTATCAACAATTTTGTAGTATGACTTTATAATTACAATTTACTTTTAACGAAATTAATATTTAATTTATGTAAATTAAGAGTAAATATTTACCGTCATCAATGATAAAAATACTGGCTGGGTAGAATGGCACAGAAAAAAAATAAAATATAAAAAAGGCGAGATAGCGAGAACTTCAGTTGTTTTGTCAACTGCTGAATAGTTTTGTATATAGACAGATATTTCTATAAAATGAGTTCATCAAATTCAGATATAAATTTAACGCTCTTTTTTACTTTCCTCATATTCATAATGAAAAGCAGTATGTTTACCTCGGGTGAAAGACCTATTTAGGCACTCGAACTATTAGCGCTCTTGCTACGCTCGTGCGCCAAACTATCTCGTGCCTAAATAGATCACTTTCACCCCTTGTGTAACAATCTACTTTTAAATGGCCAAAGATTTTCTTGAGAACAAGGGAGAATCGTTACAACGGCTTGCATAAATTTTTTTGACATTTATTTGACAACAGGAAAAATCGTTTCCCAGGGACGAAAAGTACTACTTTCATCCCTCTGATGAGGTGACTTCAAGCGTATTTTTCGAGTATGAGTAATAAAAAGTATTTTTGCCACAGTCTTTCAAAACCAAAAATATCCACAAATTATGGTAAATCATGTAAAAAAAACTCATTTAAATGGTGTTTTATGCCCGTGCATATTTTTCAGTAAGTACTACACTAAATATTACCTAATTATCTCAACCGCTGTAATTATTTTGTTTCTGCTAATTTTGTCTAAGTCTGTAATAGCTCAGTATTATTATAAATCATGTACATAAATACTCATGGTAAGTCACCCTAAATAATTTCGTATAAGGGTTAATAGAGTTTCGGTCAAAACGTTTTGGTAGTCGAACCCTTAATAATAATAATAAAAAAAAAACAAATGTATTTATTACGTATCAAGGTAAACATACACAGTCACCAGTTTTTTGTAAACCTATTCGAAATCTACGATTGTATTTTCTGTATTTCATTAAACGTCCAAAAAGACATTTTGTCGAACAAAATTTAAAAGTCAATATTTCTTTTCTTCGAGTACATTGAATACAATAATAACGAAATCTTCTGCCTAAATTATGACGCAATAACAATAATCCATCTTAGAGCTAATCTAAGCTTGGTACCTGAAAACGATAGTCGGAGGTGATTGCTGACAAATTTTCATAATTAAATAGTGGTCTAGAACGTTTCTCGTGGCCAAAGATGCCTGGCCCAGTATCATGGACTTATCCGCCCACGGTGACAGCGGATCAAAACAACGGATATTGTATTGTTCTTCGTCTGGTATTCTACCTATATTTATGGTGTTAGTGTAAATAATGTTCCTGTACACAAAGTACCTACTGCTATCCCAGGTTGGACAGAAATTTAGGGATGATTAGAAACAATTTTAAGTGGCAGAAAATTCCACCATAATCTAGTGAGCAGGACAATATTTTAATATTTTATTTCAAATATTTAACAATTAATACCCAGGCACTACACATTGGCCCATTTGGGTTAGAACCTACGTCACAAACATTTGGGTGACAGGGACAATTGTTTGATAATGATTGATGACAAGTTAATAGGTCAACTTATTTCATCCTTTACCAATCTAACGCTGTAGTCTATATACTAATATTAATATATAAATCTAAATAGTTTGTTTATTTATTTATTTACTTGAAGTTATCAACGCAAGTAAAACAAAACTACTACATATACATTCCCCTTGTATGAAATTTATGCAAGACCCAGAAATTATTGCACATAATCATAAAGCTTTAATCATAATCATAAACCTGCTTTATGTAATTGTGAGCCACTTGAACTGGTCGGTCAGCATACTTACCTGGGCCTAATAATTAAAAAAAACTATAACTGGATGCCTCATATTTATCATTTATGTAACAAGCTAAGATCCCTTCGTGCTAAATTGACCATATTAAAATACAAATTACCTTATAATATTCTCAGATTGTTATACCTATCATTAAGTGATTCAATAATAATTGATCAAATATATAAGCTACAACTTAGTATACTTAAAACTATTGTTCCTAAATACATAAGATATAAATTTAGAAATAGTGAAAGTGGATTGTTAAAAATGGTTAAATTATCTCAGCTTTTGATAAAGTCAGTAGGCCATTAATTCTTGATGAGTACAACAATATAAACTCGTTAAAAATTAAAAAAAAGACCTGGTCGACTTTGTCAGCTAGATCACTTGCCTAGGTATGTGTTAATGAGTATGGGAGGAGGACCTGGGAATACATGTTGCCAAACATCTTAAATAGCTTACCGAAGTATGTATTTACAGAAATTTTCGATTCAAAGAAAAAATGTAAACACTTATTAAAAAAACTTGCGTTACCGTTACGTTGCGACGTGACTCCGGTTCACTATATAAACCTCATAGGTTTTATTGTGAATGACTTTTGTATGTATACTATTTTTGATATACAGTGAATAAATTAAATTTAAAAAAAGTCTCAGGAACCACAGAGTTGGATTAAAATTTTTTTGTATTTGATAGTCCAATTCTTGAGGAAGATTACAGGTTATACTACATATAAAACCATAAAACTGTAAGAACTATAAAAACCATAAGTACTGTACCTACGGAGTTTGATGAAATTAAAATCATAGAACTATTTCAACACCGATGCAGCTATACTATACTCGTATACAAAAAATGTTTTTGAATTTATTTAGTTAAATCAATGAGTGTGTCCATCACTTACTGATATGCGACAAGATACACGACTGCGAGATGTTAAGTAGTGCAGCAAATACGCAAAGATCGCGATCGCAGCTGCCACCAGCCGATCGCATAAATCAGACCGCGCTGAAATTATTCGAATGTTCTTTGAAATAACAGAAAGTTATTTCGAAGTCCATTATGAATTTGTAAATTGTTAATTTCAAAATTAATTATGAACGCGACAGGGAGAGCGTCTCTGCCTCCTCCCCGCTCGCCCCGCTCCACGCTGTCGCATTATTTTTGCCTTAAATAAATATTTTCAAGCGATTCTTTCGCTTGCATTTTTAAAAAGTTTTAGTAGAAATAATTTATGTGTTTACACCGTCCAATCGTTGTTAATATACTCCTACCGACAAAAATACTAGAGGGCTGAGGTGTATTGGCTTATAGGGATAATACTCGTACCAGTAACAATCTAAACTCATAGTTAAAAAGTAAAAGGAGACATCACTAACTTTTTTTTCTGATCTGAAAGTCAGGTGAAGGAGCTGCGGCGCTGTGGCCTAGTAAGTTCATTAGTGGAAATGGCTAAAAGCTTTGACTTGGGAAAGCAAGAAGAATTGAAGCACTTCGTTAGCCGTGGCGGTGGTCGCCGCGACCGACCACGTACAGTGTTTGATGCGGTAGGCGTTGTTTTTATTTATGACAAATTTATAGTTTTTCTCGCCATTTTTATACAGCAGGCTAAAAAATCGTATGATACGATATAAAAACATTAATGTAACCATAAAACAGGAATATGGAATACTAAATATTAAATCTGTTAAAGAAATTGAAGAATACGATTAAAATTAACGATTGTAACAAATTTTCTACTCTTTCCTGTTTAGAATGTAATTGTGACAGATATCAACACTCCAAAGATATTATGCCCTGGCTATACTTGTTCTGCAGAAAAGGGCTATTCGAGCTATATATAAATTAAAATCTAGAGATAGTGTAAAGGCTCACTTTAGAGAAAGTAACATTTTGACAGTCCCTTGTCAGTACATTTATGAAAACATAATTTATGTACATAAAAACATAAATGCTTTCTCTAGGGTGGGTGATGGCTACAAGTTAAATACAAGACATAAGCATATGTTATAAATTCCCAGGTTCAGGCTCTCAAAGGTTAATAATTCTTTCATGGGAAATTGTATCCGTTTTTAAACGACTTCAAAAAAGAAGGAGGTTTCTCAATTCGACCGTATATATGTTTTTTTTTTATATGTGTTCAGGGATAACTTCGTTGTTTATGAACCGAATTGGATGATTTTTTTTTTTTGTGCAAGGGAGATATCTCCGGAGTGGTACCATGTTAAGGAAACCAGGATCTGAGGATGGCATCCCAGAGAAATCGAGGGCAACCTTCGAAAATCGTATTTCAAAGTATCGTATTTTAATTATTTTGATAAAATACTACTACTAGTACTATTTAATGAAGGTCGGGAGTCGATCTGATGATGGAGCTGAAAGACAGTCGTGGGAACTCCTCAACGATTTACAGCAATTACCTGGTGTTTGGACTTGATTCATTTCTATTGATGAGATTTTTGCACCCATATGGATTATAAGTACCATTACAGGTCTGATGATGGAGACAACGCACAGTCGAAGGAACTCCTTAACGATTTACATCAATTACCTGGTGTTTGGAATTAATTCATTTCTATTGAAGAGAACTTTGCACTCATATGAGTTATAAGTGCCATTACAGGTCTGATGATGAAGACCATAAACAGTCGAGGGAATTCCTTATCGATTTACAGCAGTTATTTTTGTTGGGCTTCCTTCATACGGTTCAATATGCCAAAATGTTCAGTTCGCACAAAAAAAATAATTAAGATTGAAGTTTTACATAGGAATACCACTGCCTACTAGGCATGCTGATGTTTCAATTTGACACTGAATTTACGTTGCGTAATCGCGGTGCTGTCTCATAAAGTGTCAGAGTTGACACCGACTTCATTAACTATATGCCGCCTGTTAAGTAGTGCTCCTTTCTATAAAGTGAAAATTTTATTTTTAACTTTTTAGTTTATGTTTTTGAACTCGGTTTTTATTTTTATTTTTTTAATTATTTTTATAATAAAATTCCAAAAGAAATGTTAGACTTGAATTCTAATCAATTTATAAAACGAGTTAAAGTCCAACTCATGAAAAAAGCTTACTATTATATTAGCGAGTATTTAAATGATAAGTACGCATGGACATCATTTTAATAGTTGCAAGCACTTTAAATTATTAAAAAAAAAAAAACAAAAATGAAGTAAAACATTTATTTAAATAAAATAAACAGGGACAAATAAAATCTTGCCGGTTCTTCTCTTTCTAGTTTTTGAACCGGTACCTAATCAATTTACTTTGACTTTCAATAACTGTGTGTAAACATCTTATATTGAATAAAAACTTTTTGAATTTGAATTTAGCATTAGTCGCCTCCATTCTATTGTAAACGAGTCTCTATGTATCGCAGGATTTCAAATTCGTCGAGAGCATCAGTCTAGATGAGTCCCAATTAAATATGTTCTAGAAGCTCTCTGAAAAAACTTTTTAGGTAATTTCAAATCGAAACAACGACAGGTTTTTCTGAAATCTCATGTACTGCGGTAAAGTTATTATATCTAATTACACAAAACCAAATAGTTGTTATTATTAGACATCACAGTTTTTCGAAAAGCAATATTGATACAATAATGAATAGATATGTTTAGTGTTCGTTATATATAAACAGGATGAGTAAAGAGCTGCGATCATTAGATTACTAAACAAGCTCAAACACGGTTTAGATATTTTATTTACCTCCTATCTCCCTAATGAAACCCTGAATACTGTTCAAAGCCAAAGTGCATTTCAATACAATAGCAAGAAGCTCAAACCTGATTAGAATACCTTTGTTGCATTGCTGAGTTCTACCTCTTTCTATGTGTGGCGACGTACTCATCATTTTCTTATTTTTCTTTCTTTCTGCCCTCAAAATTACAACAATGAGCTTTTATCACAAAAACTTTTAATTATAAATATTAGAATTAACCATTTATAATTAATAATCTAAAACGAGTATAACAAATTTTTATAAGTGTAAAGTTACTAATTTTTGTGGTTGAAAACTGGTTTGGCAACTAGCATTCTTTAACGTTTCATTTGATATTAAAACTATTATTCACTCTTTCACTCATACACACGCACATTTACTCAATCCATCCCTTTCCTCCCCATTGACCGAAGCAAGAACGAACGCCTACGAGTGTATTTAGTATCAATTAAAAATTAACGTTCACCGCCTCCACAAATCAAAATTCATCAAACTCAAAAACAGTTCTGCAAGTGTTTAAGTAAAAGTGTTGTGAACCACCGCCAAGCAGTCCATGTCGAAGAAAAGGGTCAGAATTTTTTTTTCCTACCTAGCTAGTATCCATCCCCACCAGAAACTATAATTACTACTTACTTAACTTTTGATTACTTTTCAAATACTTTGCAACTTTACTTTCATTATTGACTGTTATACAAGGACTACCCTCTGCAGCCTTCCGTCTTTAACATGAGAGCTTCAGTGAGAGTAATGACTCTACTAATTCTAAAGTTCTCACCAAGATTTGTGAAATGACGCAAAAACGCGAAGAAGCTGCTGTATACTGTTGAGAAATTCTACTATCTTCCACTTCTATAGTTGGATTAACTTGAATTGCTATTTTTTTAATTTTCACTCATTCATCGCCTTGTATGAAATACAATTTGCGTAAACTTGTAATTGGCTTTATAGATGTATATTCGGAAGACTTTAAGTCTCGATTATGTAGCTGTAAGTTTGCTTTGAAGTAATAAATAAAAAAATAAAAAATAAAATTTCACAGGGCTCTATTATTGTCATCAGAACTACCTTGTAAGCTAAGTATCAACGAAATCGGTTCCCAGGCTAAAATTCAGTAGGTGGAAAATCAATAATCCCTTATTTTTCACCAATAGGGGAAAAATTTCAATGTCCAATTTAAATGAGAATCAAAATCCAACTACTCTGTAAAAAGTTATACATGGACATATATAAAAATATAAAATTAAAATTTACGACCCGAATCGAAGGTTAGGACACAAAATAAAGTAGGTATCTAAAATTTTTAGTTTATGTTAACGACTTACCTTACCTTGTAAAAAATAACCAAGAGATAGTAATGTTTGCTGATGATACTTCCTAATTGTTCAAAGTTAACAGAAAGAAATTTACCTACGAGGATGCAAACAATGCTCTCTCCAAAATATTTGAATGATTCACAGTCAATAATTTATAACTAAATATAAAAAACCGAATGTATAAGATTCTCGCTACCGAACGTCAAACAAACACCTACCAATATTGTCATTAAAAGCGAAAAATTGGACCTTGTGAATTCTACTGTATTCTTGGGAATCACATTGGTCGCGAAATTGCAATGGGAGCCTCATATCTCTAACTTGGCGAGAAGGCTCGGTTCTGCAGCTTACGCTATAAAAAGGATTTGCTTTCTTTCAGACATAGAAACCACGAGGTTGGTGTATTTCGGTGGGTTCCATACTTTGACGATTTATGGCATTCTGCTGTGGGGACACGCTGCTAATCTGAATACAATCTTCGGGTTCCAAAAGCGAGCTGTTCGAGCAATTCACAAACTAGGACGTAAAGTATCACTTAGAGACAAATTTTAGGAAATTACAATATACATTGCCGTCTCAATGTATATATTTGAAAACATAATGTACGTAAAAAATATAATGTAATATTTAAAAAAAATGTGATCGGCATAATGTTAATACAAGAAACAAAGATAAACTTTCTAACCACGTCAGCCGCCTCAAGAAAGTCACAAAATCTTTTAAAGGGCAATGTATACGCTTTTACAATAAGATACCTGTTAATATTCAAGATCTACCCCTTAACAAGTTTAAAACTACAATAAAACAAAAGCTTTATGCAAAAGCTTATTATATAGTATTAAACTAATTAGATGATAAAAATCCATGGGTGTAAGCCACTCGCCTATCAGTTTGTTTCAATAATATCACTCTTTAAGCACTTATTGTTAAAATAATAGTTTATAATTTTGTTAAAAAGAACGTCCCTCAGTATCTTGCGTATTCTTCTGAGAGGAACTAGTATTTTCTGAATACGCCTTTGTGGCGACGGTTTCCAACAATGTAATAAATTCACTCTTGTGACGTATTTCAAGATTATGTTACATAACTACGAAATAAAGATATTTGACTATTGACTATACAAAAGTTCCAAGTCGCTACAGAATATTTACTTTAATAATATAAATACGAAAGCACTTTTTTCATACCGTAACGACTAGGTAATGAATAAATATGCATGTTAAGGACAAAGAGCAACACGAGGAAGTACATATTGTTTTTATATTGATAGGAGCAAAGCTTTTGTTGTGAGATAGAACAGTTGTAGTAGTAGAAATCAAGAAGTGAAGCACAAGGTTTGGGGTTGTTATGTATGTTCACGTAGCGGAGTCGAGGGCAAAGTTAGGACTAAATAATTTAAATCCATTCACCAAAAAGTACTTAGATCCCTTGAATCTCTGCACAGTTTTTCGACAGTAAACACACGCGAGCTCCCGAGCTACCAAGTGTCTCGTTCCCGTCCTTCTTCGGGCGCGGCCCTTCATCTGATGGAATTACAAAGTGGAAAGGTCAGGTGTGTGAAAGGGCATCACCGCACTTGACCGGCCACTTCACACAAACACCTAACCACTTTGTTTCCGCGAAAATAATATAGCTCGTTATGGAGAGCCACTGAAACGGGATCACTTGACGGCTGACTGGAAAAGTTTGCAGCTGTCGTGTACGACACATATGTTTCGCTCACAGGGGTATCCCAAATTTCCTATCCAAATAATAAAAAAAAAGTGAATAAACTTAAACCCGACTATGAAAAAACGAACTGAAAAGTATAAAACATGGTATAATCATCTGAAATACACAATAAGCTTGGACCAAATTTTTTAGTTTTTATATTTTTTTCGAAAATATAGACTAATTACAGCTTCTTTAAATAAAAAAAAATAAGTTATTAATTTTCTTAGTTATTTTTCCCCAAAAATTGTTTATTAAAATCTCTCTGTGACGTCAATTGGACATATGCTTACTATTTATTTTAGATTATTTTAGAGTAAATAAAGTCATAATATTTTTATTGATTATTGGAGTTTACAATTTAATTTGACGTAGTGACCTTACCTCAATATTTTTATTTAGTTTTAAGTTTGGTTTTTCATTGTGGAAAGCAGCGCAATAAGCTCAACCTCCCAGATTACGTCACAGGGACAATTTAACGACAGATAAATTTTCTTAAATATCTGACAAATTCATGAACAAAAAAAAAGATATTTTAACACGTTATTCTAAAATCTTTTTCCTTTTCAATTTAATGACCATCGACGCAACTATATAATTTTGGTCCACCGCATATGAGTGATGCGATAGATCAATATTTTAGTGATAACATTGAAGTCTTTACTTTGATACTAAACTGTACCCTGTGCCTCGGAGAGTACGTTCAGCCGTCGGTCTCAGTTGCTATCAATAGATGGCAGTTGCTAAAATCCACCAAACCGTACTGGAACAGCGTGGTGGATTAAGCTCCAAGCCCCTCCTCTCAAGGGGCGGTCTAAGCCCCTGCAGTTGGGCATTAATGGACCCTTGTAGTTGGGTATAGTATAGTAAATCTGCCCCAGACCCAACGTGCGGCCTCCCCTTGTTACCTAATATAACTATCGCTCCTTGTTTTTTGGATCATCCTGATATATTCATGTTTAGTCCCCAGTAATAATTTCATGTTTTCGAAACGTAGTGACCTTTGTTGGCACCGATCCACACTGGCTTCTTATTCCCTTTCGAAAGGCAAACATGGTATCCAACGACAACAAAGTTTCATGAATATCCTGTAAGATGTTTACTTGCACCAATACTTCGGTAGTTAACACATTTTTTGCAGTGACTGCAGTTGATCAGATAGTCCAAACCAAAACCAAACGCTGCTGTCAAATTTATTTACTCTATGGGATTATAGCACGTAAAACGTACCTAAATGTTCTCGCATGAACCTGCTTGAAGTCTAGTACTTTATTTTTATTAAATAGTAGTAATTCGCTTTTCACGTTCGATGTTTAAATAAATCCGCTATTTGAAAACATAGGATACATATCCGTTCCATTTTAAATTTCGAGTATCTCAAAACTTATGTAGTTACCTATGTAAAGGAATAAAGCCCACGTCTGTAGCGAAGCGATTTCCTATTATTTAATTCGCTGGTCTTCTAAAATGAATTTCTTTACTTTTGCCGCAATGTTGTCAGTAATGGCCAAAACAGGTCCCTCACTACGAGGGTCCTCTTCGAGGTTCTCCCGGCCTTATTCAAACTGTTTCGATTAAAACTTTATGATGAAATCAGATGAACAAGAATTACCGAAAATGTGACAATTAAATTTTTGTTGCAACGCGAACGCATCTGCTTAGACTTAGCTATAAAACGTTCAAAAGTGACAACAGAATCCTATTTGAAAATAATTGAATTTTTAACGTTATATTTTTTTTTTAATTCAAAACAAAAATATATCAGTGAGAAATAAAATACAATAAACATATGATTCCATTTCTTTTGAAAGGAATAAACTGAGATTACGACTAGGTACTTAAGGTCAGTATCATTTTTGCATCACGTATCAAAAAAAAATCACTTTTCAGCCTGCCCTGATACATGTATACAGGTCAACAAAATTATTCTATTCCGACCAAACATTTTATATGAAATCACCAGCTGTCAAATATTTTTTTTTTCAATTTCACCGGCCCATAATCCACTACAGGGGCTTAGGCCTCCCCTCAGGGTGAGTCAGTGATAGTTATGTACTTAAATCAGAAATAAATCATTGGTACACGCCCGTATTCTAACCACGGCCGCACGGCCTTGTAAATTCGAAACAGGTTCGCTGCACTCGGGCTATCACGCAAATAAATATGAATAATTATGAGAATTTGAAATTTCCATCGGTCAGACTAGACTGACCAACAATCTAACCTCTGGAAAACACTGATTTTTTTTCCTTAAGACATAAAGTAAAATTGTTTTCATACTGCCCTTCTCCTGAAAGTAACAGCGTGATGATGCGTACCCTATACATTAAATACAATTTGAACTATTGAGGAAGTTGCAAAAATTGGCCAACAAACAAACCAAACGAACAGACAAGAAAATAAAAAATGTTGACTTTTAATGCAAAGATGTCTAACTAGTCGATCCCAATATTTTTTACGAACTGTCTACTGTAACAGACATGATGCCATGCGGTAGGCAGTAATACGAGAGGGTTAAACGCACCTTATTCGCGTCGACCGCACCACAGCTGCAGTCCACCGACTAAAAACACCTCGACCTACTTCTGGGAGCAAATTCATAATGAAAATGCAGAATGAATGGGAGTGCCGAGGCCACGCCGTTTAGTATTTATGACCCGCACGACTGCAGTCACCGTAAATGCCGCCTCACTCCGAAACCTAGGAGAACTTTTCTTGTGACTTTCAGCTCAGTAAATATAATTTTACCTAATAGGGGCTTGCCGTTTGGCCTTATTTTATTATATTGCTGTTACCCGGTTTAATTAAAAGATATATAATATAAATATGCGTACAAATGAACAAAAACACTTGTACCTGCATGTGTGTTTTGTTAATTTTTGTAGAACTCATGAAAGCTCAATCTTGAATGTTCACGTGACTTACATTCAGATCATACAAAAGTTATGTTTTATGACAAAAGCTAATAATAATTAGCCCGAGATTTAAAAATATTTTAAAATAATTTCGACGCGTTTTTCCGACGTCGGTAGTCGCAAGGGGGTTCGATCTTCTTAAAGGCGGGCGGGGTGCGAATTAATAGCGCGGGGAGGGGTTGGCGCCATCAATCAGTGTCAGGGCGCACTATCGGCTCTTTGTGCTACAAATTGGCGGCGCCCTCAATGCACACTCTACAATCGGCCGGCGCGTGCTAACGTTCTCACGACGCTCACTTTCATCGGCGAGTATCTGTCTTCTGTAACGACAGCCCAGCCGACACTTTCTTATGGAGACCGTTACACCGAATACAAAATGTACAAGAAGTCGCATAGTTGGAGGGCTATAGCAGCTACGGTATCTCGCACCGCTTTGTTCACAGGCTGCGTAACAGATGCCAATGTTTCAAAGGGCGATTCACCGAACTTTTCTCGCAAACGAGCAAGGAAGCAATCTAATACGCAGAATTTGAAACGAAAAACTTCGTCTTAAAACAAAAGTTGTGTACATAACTCAAAAAATTAGTAACCCGAAGCGAGTGATCCATCCACATCTACCGAAGAACCGACTTCCAATGGGGTAGGCGGACAGAAGACCTGGAGAATATGGTTGGAAATATCTGGATGCGGAAGGCGGGTAATTTGCGAGCCTTTCGTGACGATATGTCCAGCAGTAAACAAAAAACGTCACCAATACAAAGTAAAAAATTTTTATTTTGTAGGTAAATACAATTTGAGAAGTCCTCCTCCCCCCACCCTATATGAGTGTTATGTTTCCAATAACAATTCGATATATTGTATATAGTTTTAAATATTATAATTACGATATGTATTATAATTCTGAGAAATAACACAAAAAAAACCTAAAAAGCATACATCGACTACAATCTTATAAACAAGGTATATTCCGATTTTCAGAATAACGATATGTTTTAGATCATAGAAAAATATGTGGGACCACCTCGAGTTCTATATTAATGTAAATAAGTTTAAGGTACCTAAATCGGTTAAATTGTTTTTGAGAAATTGGTGAAAATACGCGTCGAATATACTCGTAGAACCTCCTTCTTTTTTGAAGTGAGTTAAAGAAGATCTGATACATCACATCACTTAAAGTCTTACACATTAAATACATTAAATTACGGAACTGCATCTGCGCCATATTTATTTACAAAATGTTTACAACATGTATCAATGGAAACCACAGACAAGAATGCATCACGTGCTATCAGGCATGACTTATTATGTTGATGATTTTTTGTTTGGAGCTAATACTATTGAAGAGACCATAGAATTATGTCAACAGGTCATCTCTAAGTTACAGGAGGCAAAGTTCAATCTTCGAAAATGGCATTCGAATAATATAGAAATTTTAGATAAAAAGACAGATAGTAAAAATACTGTGAGATCTTTCCATTTTCCTTTAATTGCCTTGGATCATCTTATTCGTCCAATCCATTTATATTTTCCATTCACATTTCACACTTACCTGCACTTAAAAATAGCTTAAATCATAGAATCAAAGAAGAGTCAATGAAGCATTTAATTTGTAAGAATTATTCAGAATCATTTCATTGTAATTAAGCGTATATTATCATCATTTACAAAGGACTGAGCATAGTACCAAGTGAATTATAGAATCATTGCTTAAAAACATTGCTAATACCTATTTATGTACAGTGTGTTTTAATTTGCAACTTAATTTACTACAAATATTTTAATTTCTATTGTCATATACAAAAGTGTCGCAACATAAGATTTGATTCAAGAATTAAAGAATTAATTAAAAAACGAGCGTCATGTAAAGCTAAAATCATACAATTGAACTCATATTAAAAAATAACCAAAAGTAGCGACATCTTGGGTGATTTACATCTTTCTAAACTTAAAGTTCGTCTTGAAAAAGTTTCAGTTTAAAGAACTTTATTCTCAAAAAAAGACTACAAATAGTCACTTAACATGAGAACTAACAATATAAATTTTACAAAAATTTTAAATCCACATACGGAGGCGGGTAGCTGTAAAATAAATATGCAGTTGAACATTTATTTTTTTGCCGAACAAACATCTGAGCCTAGGCACCCACAATAACATCTCATCGCCCGTACAAAACAAGATACAAAGGATGCTACATAAAATACAATGTTTTATAAATATAAAATATGTCTGCTATGTCATTATGTATGACACAGCAAACACACACTAATGGAAAATTCAATATTTATTAGTAATTTCTATTTAAAAAAAAATAAAAAATTATTAGTTATTAAGAATATACTTTTCTAACATAGATTTAAAAACATTATAAGAGTTACAATTTTTTATATAGCTAGGTAAGTTGTTGTATATTTCTGCTCCTTCATAGGTAATTGTTTTTCGTCCGTAATTAGTTCTAATTTTAGGTAACACAATAAGACTTTTTCTTCTGGTTGGTAATTTGGTTATTTGTTTACGCAGTATGAAGGTGATTTCTGTGTGTATAGACTTATTTAATATTTTACGTATTAACATGCAGGTAGTATATTTGTGTAGTTGTACGAGGTTCATAAGTTTTGTTTTTTTATACACAATATCTGTTGGGCTGCTATAAGGTAAGTGAAAAAGCATTTTTATTATTTTATTTTGAGTGATTTGTAAGTTTTTAAGTCTAGTTTTGGAGGCGTTTCCCCATATCTCAATGAGTTTAACTTAAAGTTTAACATTCATACAGTGAATATGATAAATTACAGATGGAGTTAGAATCGATCGTGAACAACCCAGACGAGCAATTTTCGTCTCGTGAGGAATATGAACGTATTTATTATGGTTTGATTGCATCAGCCCGCAACTTGTTCCGAAAATATCAGCCAGCTGGCAGCGGTGTATCCGAGGTGAGCTTCCACATTACTAGCAATGTCTCAGCACACACACCGGGCACGCAGTCCAGCATCAGATTACCTAAAACAGATGTACCGCATTTTAGCGGAGCACATCAATATTGGCTTGAGTATCGCGACACATTTACTTCATTAATTCACGAAAACATAAATATTGATGATATTTTTCACTATTTAAGAGCTTCCCTACAAGGAAGCGCTACCTTGATCATAAAAAGTTAGAATTCAAATCTGAAAATTGTAAACATGCGTGAAAATTATGTAACAGGTATGATAACAAGAGATTACTTGTGAACAATCATGTGCAAGCATTGTTCATTGTAAAATTTATTCACAAAGAATCGAGTAGGGCATTACTTCGTATTTTTGACACTACAAACAAAAATCTCCGAGCATTGGCAACGCTTGACCAACTCACACATCATTGGGATACGTAAGTAATAGACATGATGGCAACAAAATTAAATAATGTCACCAGTAGGGAATGGGAGGAACACAAGACAATATTGTCCGAACTACCTACTTTACAAATATTTATAAGGTTTTTGACAATCATAGCAGATTTTTGGAAAGCCTTGAGGAAGCAAAAAACATTAAAAATAAAAGTAATTATTATCCAAATAGAAAAAAGAAATCTTTTATCCCAGCGTATACCTCCTACTTTTGTGGGTTGTAGGAGTCTGCCATAAAAGCAATAAAACATCATCTGAGGCGTATTTTAAACACCACTAATTTAACGTTTGAGGAAATGTCTACGTGCTTAACTCAAATTGAAGCGATATTAAATTCAAGACCTCTCACACCCCTTTCTCCTGACCCTTTTGACCTTACTCTTCTAATTCCCGCTCATTTCCTTATTGGAAGGTCTCTAGTGTTTGTACCGCACAAGGACGTCACCATGGTCACCATGGTCACCATCTTCAGTTTGAGCAATTTTAGACGGATTGAAAGCTTCAAACAACACTTTTCTCAACGCTTCGCTGCTGACTATGTTGTGTGGTTCCAGCAGAAAACAAAATTGCTTCAATCTGGTGGAACACTGGAAGAGGGCTCGTTGGTGCTCACCCGGGACAAGACAACGCCACCGCTCATATGGCTCCTTCGCCACGTAATTCGGACCATTCCAGATCAGGACAGAGTAGCCAGAGTCGCCGACATTTGCACAAGGAAAGGAGTTTTCGCGCGTTTCCCAACATCTACCCCCTACCATCGTCTTGAGCGATTTCAACGCCGGGAGTGTGTTGGAGATTGATAAATGTGGAGCGTCAGCAGTCAGACGGCGGGCCTTAACAGCTGCGACATAATACAAAAATACCCTCGATTTGGCCATCTTTTAATGGGGCGCTTGGTTTTTTGAGTTTTGTAGCTGTAGACTCTGAGCTCGATGTAGTAGGTAATCAGAAGTCAGGTGAGCATCGGTTTGCGTTACCTAGTCGACGGGACCGATGTTTTCCTTGCAGATCGAGGAAGTAGGTACAAGTTTCATTTGGCTAGGACCTATACAATAATGTAGACTGCACAGGCTGCCGATGCGAAGACCCGTGTAATGGTGATGACAATCTTCAGATGTTCAATCAATGATAAGACGAATTGCCCATAAACCACTGCTAGCCGCCTCCAGAAAACCTAGTGTGGATGTGTGTTTCGTGTCCAGATACTCCAGTTTTCTCCAAAAATTTTTCGAGGACGAGGCGGTACGAAGTACAAAGGCGTAAATTCTGAGGCGGTACGAAGTTTGTTGAGTCAACAATTATAATATTATAATGATACCTGAAACATCTCGCATACTGTCATCTAGTCCCAAATTACGCAGTGCCTATACTATGTGTACTACATGTAATATAAAATCGATAGACATACTTAAATAACTTGTTTTTTAAATAATATATAAATATTTTACACCTAGCCACGGAACACATAGATATGTTCATACACACAAATATTTGTTCTGGACGGGAATCGAAACCACGACCTTTAGGTGTGCAGTCGGCGCCTTCGACCACTCGACCAACCACCGACCAACAGGTCCGTCGACCGTGTTTGGTTAACACAATAAATGTACTACATACTATGGTCCTACTAAGGACACATCGTGGTTGATAAATTGATCCATAATTTGTGATTGATTGCGGCAGTAGTTTTGTTTTAAATTAAATACCAAAATGGCTCACCGTGGAGCCTTTTTAGTTTTTCGTACTGGTTACAGTTTGAGAACCAATTTGCAACGAATCACTATAAGCTGTGTGTTCTCCTCCCGAGACGAAACGGTCGCCCTGTTATTATTTAGTGCCTTGCAGGGCGAGGAACGAAGCCGCCGGCACTGATAACGCACGACGGCTGATTGATAAGGGTGCGCTGCCTCCCACCCCGCACCACGCCTAATGAATTTGATGCGCCATCGCCGTTCGGTACCATTCTCAAGCATCCCTCAAATTAAACAAAATATTCAGTTACTAAATTACACGACATTTTGTCGAACGTGAGGCTGTAGATGTAGGTCCGCAAAAGAATTGATATTACTCCTGGCTGAATCAGGAGCAACGATAATCCCTAAGGAAAAAAATCGAGGTAGGTAGTATCGATACACTATCGTAATTTTTTGCGTGAACACGTTTTCCGTGATCCCACGTATAATTTAAGAGGAACACTTTATACCTTTTTTGCGCAACCTACTTTTAAGAGCAACTCAATATGTACACGACTACGCACAAATATCTTATCTAACTTTGTCCTTTTGGTCGCATGGAGTGTATTTCGAACTTCTTCTTCGATTCCCCTTCAAGCTCGATGATATAAGTGTATGGGAGCGGTAGTGCGATAACAGGTAAAGGACACTATTTTAAAAATATATAAATTACTTGGCGGTACTGGCCTCGATTTACGAGTTATATCAACATTTATGGAGACAACAAAAGCGTTTCATTGCTAATTCTGGCAGAACTTTAGCATGAATGCCTTTTTAAAAACGTTTTCACATTTCATGACATTCCATAAAATGGACTAACAACCTGGCAAAACTCGGAGCCCTTATTTGGTTTCATGTGGACCAAAATTTTGTCCTTCAGATCTAGAAGGAGGCCTGTGTCTAAACCATTCGCCATAAATAGAGTGGCAATAGAAATGACGGAAGCAACTCTACCGCTTTTGTGGCGTTAACTATACATACCTACCAACGTGCTATCTAATCTGCACTCTATAGCTAATTCTACTAATGAAAATCAGGATCAGATTTTCATTTCAAAAGCGACCTTAGCTTCGTTGCATATCCAAGTAAATGAGATTACAGTTAGATTAATGTAATTTTAATTAACATTGACGTCAACCATAGAGCTTAGAGCGGGACCCTCGTTCACTCGCGCACGGGGTTAATCCAAACTCTATCACATGAACCTGTTTTTGTTAACTCTGTTCGTGAGGGCCGTTTGGTATTTTGAAATATAATTGGTCAGTAAAATCTTACGTAAAAAATATATTGTTATAATCAGCCAGCAGGTCATGGCTTTACGATGGCAAGTAACTCCCTATTTTAAGGTTAATTTTGTAACTGGTATTTGTAATCAATGACTTTTCACACTATCTACATTGTTTGCGCAAAATAGGCATTTTAAGTCATGCGACAGGAAAAAAATCCAATCAGGATTGGAGCAAATTTTCTATGTATTTGATTTGGGTACGGGTGCTGCGTTTTTTATAGTGAACTAGTATAGTTAGACGGAAGTCAGCAACGTCAACGACCAAGCGTCAAATTATTAAAAACAATGCAATTATCAATCAAAAATGGTTAACTTCTTATAAATAAAACATCGAGTAGTAACCAGTGGTCTGTAAAGCAAATTTTCACTTTTTTTGAATCATCTGGCGTTCGACCCTCGACAGTACTGACTTCAGTTAACATAAACGAAATTTACGGCACAGTAATATTTTGTTTTTGGTTCAATACAGTGTTCACATTGGTTATTTTTGTGGAATGGAGAGAGGAACAAAAACAGCCGTTAACACTCCATTATATTAGAGTACTAGCGACCCGCCCCGGCTTTGCACGGGCAGCAGAGCTTGTTGCATCGAACATGTGGATAAAGTGGATTGGATTTAACTACCTTTAAATGTGTCGTAAGTTCATCCTACTTGGTGTATTTTTAAAGTATTTTATTTCTAATTCTATAAATATTTGAAAAAGGAAAAAAAAATACATATAACCTAACCTAACTACACGTGACGCGTCGTCCCGTATGGCCGCCCAGCTGGTCGTGCGATATTTATATGCTCCTAAGATATTAATTTAAATTGTATAGTATAAAGAGCAATCATAATGTGAATAAAATGCTGAAGGTAAATAACGTATTTAATTTGATAAGGATTAATACTGTATCCGTATAAATTGCTTGCCAATTACCTCATCAAATAACACCATTATTTTAAACATAAAAATAGGTATAGTAAGCTATCCATAAAAGATAGACATAGGCCATCGCGGACTTTTCTTTAGTCTTATATAAGATACACAATTCCTCAATACAATATTTTGTTACATCTCAAAAGGATTAGGCAGCGTTTTCGATGAAAGATCCCAGCGAGCTTGACTTTTTTCCGACTTCTACAACAACAATCATCATATTTCAACAAATTTGCACAAAACATTAATAAATTATACACGTAAACCTTCCTCTTGAATCACTCTGTCCATTGGTGTCAACAATATGCCAATCCGTTTGGTAGTTTTTGAGTTTATCGCGGTCAGGCAGACAGACGCGGCGGGTGACTTTATTTTATAATATGTAGTAATGTAATACATATCAGTTCGAATTATGGGAACTAATGTGAACCAAAATTTATAGGAGATCTGAGGGTGGTCTTTACTTTAGTGTTTTCAGCTGTCTCTTTTGTGCCCTGGCAACTTTTGTGCCAAAATTCTAGTATAAGTAGTTGTAGCGAACGACCGATTTGTTACAACCACTACCGATCACGAGTGAGTGAAGGGACTGAGTAAGTACTTCCATCTCGCACTTGTCATCAGTTGCTCTCACCAGCATGCAAACGAAACGTGAGACGATAACTTTTGTACTATAATAAATTAACCAATTACGACTCATATGGTTCTAACCGCAGTGCACAATTTTCGATAAGGAATGCGAAGATAATGTCAGCCACACCTATCAAATAATTAGTGATGACACACGACGCCCCTCTCTTCCTCGCCCTAGTCAGTGGCGTGTGAAGGGTTCAGAGCATGGTTACGCCAACGCGACATGTGAAGTTTCAGTTTTCAAATGATTGTGGTGGAATCCTGTTATCATTAGGCTTGTTTAGTCTGAATTCACATTCATTCATTAGATGTGAGTTAATTCATTTATTCAGAGTCACTACAACGATCTAATTCACCTTAAGAAATTATTAGTCCCTTAATATTCACTTGCTCACTTAGCTCAAAATATCATTGATGCCTATTCACCTTAATATGTCTGAAAGACACGTTTATTCATTGCGCGTTTTTACGCCATCTGTTGGAATATTACTAACCTAGTCTAACCTATTAGTAACCTAGTGTGATATCGTTTTAGTTTAGTAATAACGTAGCAGATGGCGCTATTTAAGTTTAAATATTGTGAGAATATCTAAACAAAAAATAAAATAAAATAGGTACCTAACCTAACCTATTAGACAAATGAAAAATCTTTATTATTAAAATATCTACTATTTTACCTAATGATTTTACCTTAGTTAAATACATCACAAATACTTATTTATATATAATAAACTCGTCAATGATTTCATTATAAAATAAACCTGACCCAGACCTGAAATATTACGTAAATATGTGTGGATTCGTTTGTAAAAATCATTGTTTATAAAAGCTAATTGGTTTATAAAGCAAGAGATACCTAAGTTCTGTATGATTTTAATTACCTACTTACTTTGTAAAATTACAAAAATATGGGATGACGCTATTCAAGTGACTGTTTTACCTTTGACCGGAGAGTTTTACCTTCGAGATTTAAACGCCAATGGATATTTTTAATTTTAAGTATGGGTTTTTTAAATAAAAGCTTGTGTGTTAAAAAGTTTTTTTAGGAAAAGTTTCATGCCATTCCAGCGTTGGCAAGTTTAGACCGGTCTGACACCAGCTATTATTTGAACATAAATCAGTCTTTAATATGTAAAAAAAAAGGGAATTGTTTTAATAATATTTGAAAATATTCCTTTTTTTACATTATATTTTACTTCGTAGTGCACATTAATATGATTCGGCATTTGTACTGCGGCTAGAAAATAGCCGAACACAATCGCGTGCAATATTATCGCATCGATTGGCTTTTACCATTATATTGTTAAGCCTGAAAAACTTTCCTTCAAATTCGGTTAATGTATTAACGGCGTGATCCAGCTACAACTCTACACACAAATTGTATACGTAACAAAAAAGGCCAAACTCATAAAGTATTGGCTAATCGTTAAAATGATGGCTAACGGTCTACCACTTGCGTTAATTGAAACTGTAAATATGGTAGATTGTGCCTAAACATCATAACAGGAACACTAAACAAAAATATCTTTGATTTTTCAAATATTATTTTTTATTGCTTTTATGACGTTCTTTATTTTTTTTTTCTATGAGCGTTACAATATAAGATGTTTTCAAATGCAAAAAGTCGTTGGTTTTCCTATTAAAGAAACGTTTACTCACTTTAAAGCAAAAACAGAAGTAGGGGATTGTCGTCCTGCTGCGGGTGGCCGTCTTCCCCTCCTTGCCTCTTTGCAGCCGCCTCCTGTTCACGACGTACTTATGTTTTTGCTCACCTAAACAAGATTTACGGATCTTGTTTAGATGCGGCGGGGCAAGGGCGGGTGAGGGAGGATAGGCTGAGGTCGTGTTTTTGTGACACGCTGTAGAGGAGGCGGGTTTTAAAAGCACGCAGCTGTCTACCTTTATTCGAAGAATATCGCTCGGAGTACAGGTTCAAAGTAGTTTAAAATTTGTCAATATTGTCTTTGTTCAAAACCAGAACAAAGATAAGAAATATTTCTATACACGATTAGTGGTATTAATCCTTTGATCCGCCAGAGATGTTGACTTCTTTTGTAATTTTGGAATGGTGTAAGATAACTGACTTATTTTTCAATATTTGTTTTTCCTTGTTAAGCATTATTCATGTTGTTTATATAAAAAGTATACCTTTTAGAATAATTTATAAAATAAATCAATTTTGTCATGTAATGTGCAAAGAAAGGGAATTATTTTTGTTTAGAAAATTACTTTTTGTGTGTAATACGTATTTAAGATTTTGTGTAGTTTCAATTACTTTGTTTGTTTACGTGTATAAACTAACATCAGAATTTTCTCATTTAGCGAATCATTTGATCTCTAAAGTGAGCTTATTAAGCTATTTCTTACAATTGGTTTGCGATTCAGCTTCCACCAATACTTCCACAGGATACAGGAGGAGGAGAAGGTCAACAGAATAGAATAGGTGTGCGTGTGCAACATAAAGCCTAAGGAAAGATCTGTATTAAATACCGTCACAAGAAACTATACAATTCGTAAATATTACAACATTTACAGAGTATTGTTGTGATAAGCCAAAAGTATAATAATGCAGTCAAATAATGTTGCGACTATTGAGACAGCATTTCGTGACGAGTGCTTTATACTTATATATATTTATATTTAATACTAGCGACCCGCCCCGCCTTCGCACGGTTAGCAGAGCATATACGCCTTTGTGTTTTTTCTGTCGTAGTGTCTTAACAGTTTGTTGCGTCGAACATGTAGATTAGATTTAATAAGATTTAAATGGAACGTAAACTCATCCTACTTGGAGTATTTTTAATGTATTTTATTTCCAATTCTGTAAATATTTGTAAAAGTAAAGAATGTATACATAAAAACAAACTAAAATATTTCTTTATATACAACATTTGACGACCGCTTAGCCTAGTGGGTAGCGACCCTGCCTACGGAGCTACAGGTCCCGGGTTCGAATCCCAGGTCGGGTCAGTATTAATATGATGAATATTGATACTGGTACCGGGTCTTGGTTGTTATATATATAAAAAAAAAATATTTATATAAGTATATATTATAAAGAATATTTAAGTATGTATATCAGTTGTCTAGTAACCCATAACACAAGCATAATACTTGCTTACTTTGGGACTAGATGGCGCTGTGTGGGAAGTCCCATGTATTATTATTATTATTATTATTGATAAGCAAACCATCAACTAAAATCAATCAAACCAAATTTGTCGCCATTTCTAAATGAAACTCATAGATTTGATGGGTGAACCGTACAGTTTGAATAGGTAGGTATAAAATGTTGGGGAACTATATGACTTAGGTGTAACTGATTATTTTTTAGTTTCTATATTACTCAACCTATGCCATCTGTCTATATGTCTGTCTGTCACAGCGTATTTTTCAGTCAGAACCTTACTAAGCTAAGTGTATGTAAACTTTATATCACATTGCAACGACGATTCTAATTGCTTTTTGTTCATTTCTTTACCGGTAAGGCAAAGTGAGATAAAGTGTCGGGTCTAGTCAGTGCAAGCGCATATTTTAGTACCTACTTGCAGTACCAATTACAGTTTAATGTATAATTGTTTTACTTATATGGGGAAATATGTATACACAGTATTAATTAAAATAGAGATTGTAATTAAAACCATCAGGTTTTCCTCTTTCAATTTATTTTACTACGTTCCTTTACATTACCCAATTCAATAGGCAGAATATAAACAAAGTTTTGCATGTCTCCTCTGTGACAATGACATCGTATATCAATGACTGCTCATTGCTGCACACGTATGCACTGTTCGCGTTCTTTTGTCTGTTCCATAGTAATATTTCTATGTTTCTAAGCGCCACGCCTGGCCGCTGTCGCGGGATATTTTTGTTTCGCGATAATTCCTAAGATGTTAATTTAAATTGTATGGTGTAAAGAGCAATCATAACCTGCATGACATGCTGAAGTTAATGACGTATTTAATTTGATAAGGATTAATACTGTATCCGTATAAATTACTTAATAATTACCTCATCATATGACACCACTTTTTAAACATAAAATTAGGTATAGTAATCTATCCATAAAAGATATACATATGCCATCGTGGACTTTTCTTTAAATCCTATAAAAAAGACACAATTCCTCCATACATTATTTTGTTATATCTCAAAGGGATGACGCAGCGTTTTCGATGAAATCTCCCAGCCAGCTTGATTTTTTTCCGACTTCTTCGGCAACAATCGTCATATTTCTAGTAATTTCCACAAAACATTAATAAATTATACACGTAAACCTTCCTTTTGAATCACTCCGTCCATTGATATCAACAATATGCCAATCTGTTCTGTAGCTTTTGAGTTTATCGCGTTCAGACAGACAAACAGACAGACGCGGCCCGGCCTGGCCACTTGTCGCGGGATAGTTTTTATTTCGTGATATCTCCTAAGATAATAATTTGATTGTATGGTGTAAAGGGCAATCATAATATGCATGAAATGCTGATGGTAAATAACGTATTTAATTTGATAAGGGTCAATACTGTATCCGTATAAAATGGTTTCCAATCACCTCATCATATGACACCATTTTTTTAAACATAAATATAGGAATCCATAAAAGATAGACATATGCCATCACGGACTTTTCTTTAGCCCTATAAAAGAGACTCCTCCTTACATTACTTTGTTATATCTCAAAAAGATAAGGTAGCGTTTTCGATTAAAGCTTCAGCTGGCTTGATTTGTTTTGCGATTTCTTCAACTATAATCGTTATATTTCCAGTAATTTGCACAAAACATTATTAATTATATATACATAAACTTTCCTCTTGAATCAATCCGTCCATTGGCGTCAACCATATGCCAATCCATTTGGTAGTTTTTGGGTTTACCCCGTTCATACAGACAGACAGACAGATATGTAGTGATTCGAGGTACAACACCATAAAAGTACGAATTGAATAAAAGCCCTCTTCTGCGTTTACCGTCTAACCACTCATACTCTAGCTAGCTAGTGCAAATTGACGAATTTCAGTCCACACGGTCCCCGCGTCCCGGTCTTCACCCCCGCGTACTGGTCTTCACCCCACGAAATTGCGTTTGACATTTTCGATACAGTGAAGTGATATTTATAACTCCATTAAAACCAAACGCTGCTGTTGAATTCATTTATTCTATGTACAAAACGCAATTTCATAGCCATAACAAAATTAAAATAATAATAATAAAAATCAACCCCAGTATTATAGTACGGTGATAATTTAAAACGAAAATTCGTAAAAAAAATAAAACCGAAGCCGTTGGTCGACGTAACGTGACGAATTAATCGACGTGAATAGTGTATCTGCCGAAAACAAGAAATTGCCTTATTTAAAAAAAATCATGTTTGGTTTTGTGTCCCAAAGGAATTCGTAAGGCATTCGCAGAAGCTTGTTACGATTCGTAGTCGGTCTTCTTGATTTTGCGCATTCTTCGTTTGGACGATAGGATGATGCCGGGGCGGGACGCGAAGGGCACAGTAGAGCATTTATGCACCAATTCGAAACTGACCGATTGGCCTAGTGGTTAGACACCCTATATGTGGTGTCAAGGGTCGCGGGTTAAATAGTTGTTTGCATGAACATATTTATTTGTTTCGTGTCTGGGTGTGAATTATCTATACCTGCCTATTTGTGGGCATTGTAAAGAATATTTTAGTATGTATATCAGTTGTCTGGTATCCACAATACAAGCTTTGTTTTGTTTGGGACTAGATGACGCTGTGTGGGATGTTCCAGGTATTATTATTATTAATTTTTAAAACATGGATACCATCGCTCTAACCACAGCGCTCCTAACCATAATATCGCATTAGTACCAGTATTGCATTGGCGCTCGTTTTGTAGTGGCCGTAGGGATCGATATTTTTATCTAATTTTGACAATTTTTTTGTTTTAATTTACTTAATAAATTTACAAAACAGATTACAAAATGACTATCGACTATTATAAAATGTCACCAGTTTCGTCTTTTTTGGTCATTATTACACGTTTTACGTTTTAGTATCGATTTTCTCATAAGAAAGCCGAATTTCATTCGTGAACGTCGATGACTTTACAAGTAGATTGTAATAAGAGGACATAAGAGGAGCGTGTCCCGGGAGAGCCACAGCCTAACGTCACGCGTTCCGACCGAACCCTCATTCTTTGCAGAGATTTATGAATATTCTTTCAGAATTTGGGGATCGCGGAATTTATTGGCGCGGCGTTGCGTCGTATCCGCCGACCGGTGTCCCGGAGCCGTACCCACTAACCACTGTGCGGTGACACCTTCCAAACTATTACGGTCTGCCATATAAATCACTTTATATATGAATGAATCGGGACGTTATCGATTTCAATAGGCCACGTAACCCAATATGTAATAAATCGATTTAATTTCGTAATATCTATGTCATGGCTATTAATGACTAAAAATGAAGATCACGTGAATAGGTGGAGACGAAATCAAAACAATGGTTTTCCTATTGGTGATACTAAACGTCAATTCTTTTAAACTAAACAAATTCCTCATTCCACGGCCACAATCGAACACCTCTAGGGAGTTCGTGCGAAACGTTGAATTCCAATAATAAGGCTCAGAGCAAAAGGGCGCCACGTAACCAGCTAAGAAAGGAAAATAGAAATAATGAGAAAGTAACGAAGCGACCGCGGCGCACGTGACCGCCCGCGCGCGACAGGCGGGTCATAAATTACTACTCGAGGCAGCTACGAACGTCCTACGGGCGGCCCCCGTCCGACAGTATTTGGACTCCAAGGTATAGAGGTCAAACGGCATCTAGAACGCCCCGATATAAAGACGAACTCTTTGACGTGACACACGTCGACGAGAAAACATTGAGTTGTGACAGATGATATACACATTTTAGTTACTTCAGTAATTTGCAATAACTATATACATACACCGAGAATCTGTTTAGTCGTAACATATATGCGGCGCCAAGTAAGTGTCGGGCAGCGCCCAGTGTAGAGTATTCCTATAGATACTCGAAGCATAAGTTTTTCCATACTGCCTTTTTGTACTGCCTATTGACAATTGTAAGCATCTTAATAAACAAGACTCTTAAAACATCCGACAAAAGTTGGTGGTCTAGGCCGATCGAGTACGACCATTACCACACCCTTTCAACAAGGTGTCTAATTCATTTCGCTGACCAATTAACGCGTTCAGCTCAGGTGCGTATAAGGAAGTACAAAGGATGGAAGAGCTCACACACGTACTTGTATATGTACGGAATCGCTCCATTTTATGTGTAAATTTTTTTAGCTAACGAGACACTCGGTGTAGCGGGTGGTCCCGGGTTTTACGTGCTAAATTAAATAAAAACGCAAGCGACGCGGTGCGGTCCGGCCGCGGAAATTACCTTTTGTCTGTGTTAATTACGGGCTCGTTAGTGTCAGCACGGAGTCGCGAGAGGAAAGGTGCCGGGGGAGGTAAGCCCCAAAGTCCTCAACAAACACAACTCCAAGTAATGACCGTCTCGCTCGCCCCCTTCCCGCTCCTCCGTGATGGACAGATTGGTGTTCTGAACTAGTTCATAAAGTGTTTTTGTTAAGGTTAAACGGTTTCCTGCTACCAAAGTGAAATGACTTATTATGAAAATAAATTGATGCGACAGCGTCCTTTTCGGAAGACACAAAATTGAAAATTCAACGTAACAAATGAAAAAAGCTTACTAACACTAACATATTAATGAATATTAATGTAATATAAAGGCGGCCCCACACATGTGGCAAACATGCCAAACATTGACCATTCACGCATGTGTGGGAAGCCATTCGTATTGTTAATGGCTTGTGCGGCAAACATTTGCTATCCGTGAAAGCGTGTCGGTTTTCTTGCGCACTTCAAGTGGCCGTACGAAAAAGGAACATTTGCCAAGTAGTGTAGGAGGTACAATATCGACAAACATTTGTCAATTATTGAGGCAGGGTTACACGGAAAACATTTGCTGATATTAAAGCGGAATGTTTGTCCACATGACATGTGTGGGACCGGGGTAAGGATTAATTTAGGTATTCTCAAACTAAAAGGCCTAAAATAAAAATAATATATTATAAAAACCTTTTTAAAAACGTGTTTTTATTTAATAAATTATGAATGAAAAACATTAAAATATGAAATATACAATATTCTAAATGCTTGAGGCGTTCAACGTCGTAATAGAGAACACTGGTTGCAATAATACGGATTTCGCCTAGTTTAGGAATCAGAGAACATTCTGTACATTGCTTTTGTCAATAAATAAATTATATTCTTATACGTGTAATAAATATTGGTTTGAAAATCTATTTAAAATAAAGCCTCAAGCTTTTAAAATATAAATTTCATATTTTAATAGCTACAGTTTTATGATTTAAACGCTGAAGATTCTTTTTTAAATTATTAGGTCATATTTTGTAAAATAAAAGCTTGTTATAAAACATTTTTGCTTTGTATTTTTATTATTTGTGCTCGATCATTCCGGAGTCCTAATAGCTTATGGGAAAAATCAGAACTACATGAAATCGGTGGGCAGGTGTGCATAATTTGCATGAGGCCATTGTATAAGAACGTGGGCGTCGAAACCCTAGAATTTCACAATCCGTATTAAAATTCTAATTTAGAGTCCGGTAGCGTCCGTTTTGCATGCATTAGGCAAGGACCGGCTGGCATCTCTTACTTAGCCTTTTTAGTGTTACACAACGGAGGGCAGTCCCAAAACGTTTATCTACACATGAAGGAAATTATTGTTGGTGTGTTTATGTCCTGCTTTTATTTAACTTCATTTCTTTGTATGCATGTATGTCTCGTTTAACTGTTTCAAGCAAATTTAGAGCCACTTTCTCTTAGCTTACGAAGTTGAAATTTCGCACACACATGTGTTTCAGATGGCAATATAATAATCTGGTTACCAGGTCCTGATGCTACAGCCAGGTCCTTTCCTTATTACGAAAGGTCTCGACCGATCGATCACGGTTAATCGTATCAAGGTCATATTCTATGTATGACAAGCTAATCTGACGATGGAACTGGAATTAAATTTGTTAAACTCAAATGTTGATTACAAAACTCTTCAGTGGCTTCTCGTAAAAAAAATATTTCAACAGAGAAGTTTGCATTTAAAAAATGTAGCACTTAAAATTTAAATGAAAAGTAATATCTTGTTTTTATAGAAATGTCTTTAAATGGTAATGGAACGGATGGAATTTTTGTAAACGAAATATTTTTTCGTTTCGTTTAAAAACCAACGACATAGAAACAAAGCCGATCGAAGAACGCTAGGCCTTTCTAATTTGAACTTTGTTAGCTTTAGGCATTTTTTTCTGAGATTCTTTCATTTTAGTGTCTATTCAGAGATATTGATATCGAAGAACAAAAATGAACATACCTAAGTGTTTTAAATAGAAAATTTATTTGTTTTATTATTTAGGGTTCCATATATCCGAAATGAAAAAAAGGAACCTTAGAGGATAACTCTTGAGTCTGTCTGTCCATCTGTCGTAGCCTATTGTTTCTGACTTCATTGGACGAAAAAGTTTCAATTTAGAACAAATACAGAATCAGGTAGCTCGATCACAAACATACTGCGTAATTAAACATTTGGGATTTAATTTTAGGAGACAAATTATAAAAAAAAATGAATGAAATCTTTTACTAGTCATAGTTTACAGTAAAACCTAAACGATGAACGAATTGTCATTTTGGGCGACTAATTAGATTTAAAACAAACTTTTGTCAACTACATTTAACATATGACGTTCTAAATTAAAAGAGTTGATATGGAGAGTACGAATAATATATTCCATTATATAATTTTAAAATGCATATTTTAAAATTATTGCACAAAATATACGAAAACTAAAACGAAAATCTTCAAATTAATCCTTAAATTTTGAAACAAATACTAAATATAGCACACTTATACTTTCCAAGAAAACCTAAATGAAAAATATTCTTTAAATTTATACGGAAAAAGGTATAGTATTTTTAAGACAAATGCGTATGAAATGGATTGCTTCATTTCGTTAAAAACTAAATTAGTTAACAATTTCCTTTACAACCACAAAACAATTTGTGTCAGATTGGAAAAAAAAACATTTTATGTAATGCGACGATATAAGACTCAACGCCAACTCTCAACGCCAGTCCAACTACCACTGAACCGGTTTTTTGCTTTACATAGATATCACTTTCAAACAGGTTTTTAGACACTTTTACGGTTTTAGACCATCAGGGGCGCCTCGGCAGATGTGTTTTTTAAAACGGTTGAGTCAATTTTCGTGTGGTTTTTTGCTTGACATAGGTCATGCAGAGCAGACTCTTAGTATTGTCTATATTTTTATATTACGGCATAGCCTATTTTATTACAGTTTTTTACGTTACATGGGTAACTAAGTATCAATTGGGAACAGGTTTTTAGACAAATTTTGGGGTTAAAGGTCACCAACAGGCGCAGCACCAAATGTGTTTCTTTGAAATGGTTTTCTCTACACTTAAAAGCCGATCATCAAATACATTTTTGCGGTTGCAAATAATTAAGGGAGGTTGTAGTAGATGTGTTTCTCCAAAACGATTAGATTGGACCGATTAGAGCAAGTACCGAGATGGGTTTCACGGTTGACCACCATAGGGCGTTGTAATAGATGTCTTTTTTTAACGGCTGGGGTGATATTGATAGGGGTTTCGCATTACACAGATATGACGCCAGAGCAAATCCTTGAACTAGATTGCAGTTATGAACCGCCAGAGGGCGCTGCTGTACATAGTCTATAAAGTTCCAGAATTGGCTAATAAGTTTCACGATATCCTCTGACATCGCATCTCTTTAGCCATCCTGGTACGAAAGTGTTGCCGACGCGGGTGAAGCCGGGAGCGGTAGTTGGTTTTGCGTCGTTCTACATAATGGCTGCGTCTGTTGTTCTTAGAAGTTAATGTCTATCTGCTAAGGATGTTTAAAGCTACTTTTAGTTCAGGAACTATACATCGCGCCAAAAAGGTGGAGAGAACTGCCATCTGTTTCTGGTATAACATCTCGTTTGGTCGCCACGGCGCAGCGGGAAGCGAAGCTCTTCGTGCGGTGCGGACGCCGCCGCACCACCGCACCACCGCACCGCCATCGCTGTTCAAGTCGAACGGAATAGGTGGCACATCAATATAAATTTCTTATGGCGAACCCTCGTCAAACCGTCTTTCCTCGCGTCCCTTCAACCTTTAGTGTCTGTCGGGGAACGGATGATATCCATTCAGAGGCGTCAGGCATGCAAGGTATGTAGTAGCAGCGCCCGGTAGAACGCAACCTGTTAAGTTTTCAAACTATTTAGCCAATAGTTTCAGCATCTAAACACACGGTAGAGTGTAAATCACACAAACCATTTCTACATACTTTATAAAGTATAAAAGACACCACGCATCCATATATACTAACGTCAAGAAACCTATTCGACATCACGTATCCAAATAGGCCTTTGAGAGTATGCAAAAAAGTTTGATTAAAAACAAAAACATGATTTTGTGTTCGAGCATATGTGTTAAAATATTCTCCAGAGTTTAAAAAGAGCAAACTTCCTGATTGAAGGGACAATATACTCATTATAGAACAAATTAGATAATATAGTCGGAACCTCTAATGAATAAATTATATGGTTGGAATCTTTTGTGTTTCCTAAAATAAGTTTGTAATATATTTAAAAAGTTAAGAAGTCTACGTCTATAATTCAATACAACTCGATGTTCTAGGTCAGTACATCTCGGATAGATTAACTTTGGTTTGGGCCACCTTTTTGGGTGATTTTTTTTTAAACACAGTATTACTAGGTACTTGAAGCTACCTAATAGTAAATGGTATGTACACCATTAGTATCACGTCTATATGAGATGTAGTTGTGCTTTATTAAATACAAAATTATAAAAAAACATCCCTGATGTAGATTAAATTAAATAAATTTTTTTTATGCTTTATAATTTTTAATTGTCACATGCCATTAAGTGTTCGTATGTATACACGAAGCGTTCATTCAAGTAGATACTCAAAAAATTTATACTTAATACGTATTACCTACGTATCTGCAACTCTTGGAAATAATTGTATGGTTCATTACATTTAAGATTAAACTGCCTCATTCCAAATGGTTTTTTGTTGGTTGACACTTGACACAGGTATTATTTTGTGCATGTTCCTAAATGTACGTTTTTGACCACGTATTTACATGTTTAGATATAGCCACACGATAAAATGACAACAAAAATAAACGTACAGCTTTTTCATACTTTTGTGTATGACCATAATGTTCTACTTGTGGTTCTACAATACTGCCATACCGCAATAACTATGTACCTACTATTCGTTGCTGTGTGCGTGAATTACAATCGAACGGTTACATGATATTGTTATCCACGTTTTTTGAAGGCGAAACTGTATCTAGACACTTATATAATGAAAAGCATTAGACTGAATCCAATCCTATTCATTGTTAGCCTATTAGGCTTCCGGTCTTTTAGCGTTAACGTTTAACCGGTACAGCATTTAATATAAGATAATGAGCTATCACCTTAATACTTCCTCCCTGAGACAAGTGGCTTTGCAGCCTGCTCTTTTAAATAATTACTATGTTTATGATTAGTCATGCTGCATCGACGATTGAGCTAGATTACTTCGTTGCAAAAAAACGGAAACAAAATGCCAAAGCAACTAGGTACGGGTAAATCCACAGAAGATGGTATTTTATCACTAAGTTTGGTGATAGCTAAATACCTAGATAATGGTGAGAAGTGTCATGCAAGATTTTCCTCTGGCATTACGCTTAAAGTGCCTAATAAATTTTACGGATATTGCATGTTTGTGTTTAAGTGTTATGGTTTTTAAAGTAAAGTATGATTTACTTGAGTTTAATTTTGTGTTTTTAAATGCCGCAAAAATAAAGAAATATTTGAGCTCACTGCAAATAAACTTACCTGCTGACCCGTCTTCGGTAAGCTTTTAAATCCTAACATTCATTGCGACCAGGGATAGTCTGTACTAGTGTGTTTAACGCCCATCTATCCAGTTTAATGTTTCATTGAACATCTCTAGTCAGTTATTCGACTTTCAACAAACTATATTAATAAACATTAATATTAATAAATAAAACCAGGCAAATGGGAATGAAACTGGCTCGTGAATAGTTCCTTTATGTTTTTTTGTTTATCATATTTCCTCAAAAGTGTACACTGTTAAGAAATTGAGGCAAATATTAAGCGATTGCTGAATTCTTTGATTAATAACAATATCGTTTTCCATTTCGAGTACTAGATGGTCTAAGACTTGTCCATTTTATACGCTGCAACGAAAAAGTGCACTCCGACTCAATTTGCTTCGACCCCTTCCACCCCTCTGTAGGCTCTCAAAGCTGAAAGGCTTTCCGCTTTCGCTAAATAAAATTTGCACTTCAAAAGGATCTCTAACTGGAGCTTTTAAAAGTGGTTTACACCTTATAAATACGCTTCGGTCAGAACTCAGCTAGATTGTTATAGCGGTCGGTTCTTCGCTGCTAAAAAGCTATTCAAAAATATTTCAGGCGTTTTGTCTATTGTGATGGAAGTATGTTTAATCAACGCCGCATTCGAAACGCTTCCCGGTTTCTCACTACTTCCTGCGTCCGACGAAAAAGCTGAAAAAAAACGAAATTAGAGATTTGAAAACAAAAAGCGAATCTCTCATTTCGCACTAGAGCTGGGTCCAGAAGATCGAATAATTTATGTTCTAATATATATGTACGAACATCTTATTGGACGGGATGCCGTCTGGAATGAGAACGCCCCGAACTAATCTTTTTTGTTCGCCAAAAACCCCTTTCGGCCGAATGGAACTTTATTATAAGTTTAGCGCAGTGTAACCATATAAAAATAAACATTTTCGATCTTTTTGATTCATTAGCACATTACGGTCGTGTGACATCGAAATAATTATAACAAATAAGGCCACACGAACAAGACACACGTAACAAACTGCGACTTCGCTTAAAGTTGGTGCTTAAGTACCCCGTAACTGGAACGATGGCCCTGCTATATTTATTATTCATATAAATCTATTTTATTAATCATTTATCTAATTGTATAACAAATAATGGCCAACTAAATATACGATCTGGCCATCGTAAATTTGAGCCAGAAAGATGCAAATCAAGAACATTTTACATTCAAACATTAAGTAATTTAGTAGCATTTACCTAGTACTTACTAGTTTTAGGCTGCGCCCGAGTTTTATTTTATGAATCATGTTTTGATTCAAATTTTAACGTGTGTTAATTTTTTAAATATATTTTAAAAAATTACAGGTATTTGAGTGTCTTACTAGCTCAGCCTATCTACAAGTAGGTATCTAAATACGTACTTACAATATTGCATGTACTAAAATGAAGCCGTCCAAATCAACAGTATTCATTTCGTGTCCATACGCACAATGACTTACTTCTATGGTTAGAATTAATTTGACGTCATCGCCGTTAATACCAAAATTATCAAACGAGAAAACGTCTCCCCCTCGCCCCGCCCTTTGCTCAATTGACGTCAACTTAATTAAATACATAAATTCATAGCAGTGGAACAGATCCATAAATCGGCGGATCGATTTAAACATTATTAAAAGATATTATTATTTAAGAAGTCGTTACTAAACTAATAATTTTTTGAAATTGTTTTGGGAGTACGTCTGTGTACAGACCAGCGAATTCGGGAGTGCGAAGGGGCGGAGGGGGCACTCGTTCGCCTTTAACAAAACCCATACCTGGCAGTATGACCGTTTTTGGTATTTCCAATACTAAATTGGTATATTCGAGCCTCTACAATGTCATTTTATTATAATTTTAGAGTATTTCCAAAGTTTAGTATAATATTGGTACAATTTTTATTATTTTAGTACACTTATCTTTAGTATTTTCAAACATCATGAAATGAAGTACGAACAGGAAGGGCAGTAGGTACATAATGTGATACCACTATTAGTACGGTTAATTTGTGAACAGTTTTGGAACGAGAAGTAAAATTATAATTGTCAGCCAAAAAGTTCCTATTTATAATTTTGTCGGTTTCGTCTAATGTTTTAATGTGTGCACATATACATGTACCATTTATAATGCTCAGTGTGAACAATTTTTTTCTCAAGTAATCAAAAAGTCAATTTAAGATCAATATAAAATACGGAAATACCTAGTTTTTTTTCATCAAATCATAATTCTTCAGAAATATGTTAAACATAGGTATTATTTATAGTTATATTTCATTTGAATATTCAGTGGAGATACTAAAATGTAATAAGTAATACCTAATAGTTACACAGTGATTTAGCAATAAATTTCATTATTCAGTGTGTTTTATTTACATTATTTCTTAAAATACATGATTAAAAACTTGTAGAATTTATTTATTATTAAATTTTGGGTTTTATGAAATCCTTTTCTTAGTAGTTTTTATTACTGACAGCACAATTTGTTGGTATATTACTAAATTTTAAAACGGTCACACTGATAACCGGCTGGGTCGTCAGCTTCGTCGGCTTGTGTAATGTGACGCCGTATAATCCGTATTATTGTGGAATGTGGTGGTATCTACCAGTTATTCAGTGTGGCAGCCAGCGGCATCATGAGTGAGCCAAGTTTGGCGGTAACGATCGTAGGGATAGCGGTGAGTGCGTAACTCAAAACACATATCTACCTATACACCGCCTGCACATTTTATTATTTGACGCGGCCACACAACGTCCGACATTTGCAGACAAACTTGACCTCTGCCCAAGTGGCCTTGGCCAGTGTGGCCTGATGAGGTGCGGTGTACTATGTAATTTATGGTCAGAGACAAAAACTTGTCTGGCACGTGAACAGGAAGCGCATACTGACATGTGGCAAATGTTTGTTATTTTTTCATCGCGGTATTTGAAAATTCTATATCATATTTGTTCCGCTCAATATTTTGGTTTCGTGTGCAACTAGGTAGGTATATAGACGTGCGTTTGACTTGGCGGTAGTAAGTCGTATATTAAAAAAACAAATGGTAATAATAAATATATGGGCCGTGACATCTACACAGACTTAGGTATTTTCACGTAACAATGTAGATAGGTGGTGTGAGTTTGTATTGATTACGTCGTTATTGTCGGCGTTATCTTCGATTTATTGTTATGTACACGTGTTAAAAGTTTTCTCCTTTGTTGGAATTCAATTTAACAAAAAGAACTTAGCTATCAAATATTTATGTTCGCGTGTAACTTTACAGTAGGTACCTACTTATAACTTTTAATTAGATCCAGTAAAACAAGAGATTCAACGTGGTTCCGTTGAACATTTTGTACATATCTTTCATACATATAAATTTTTGTTTGATTAAAATAAATTTAACATAGTGACTAGCCACTTGAAAATAATATTTTTTCTATCGTATTATGGTGTCTGCCAATGCACTTGTTCTACTGAATTATATTTAAGAATGACAATTACAGCTGTTCATATAAAATTCATAGCAGTATAGATAAAGAAGCACGTAAGAAAATTGAGGTCTTTGTTAAAGGATGAAATTTCAGGAAATGTATTAAATTAAATGTTAGTGACTATGATCACGATAAATTTTAAATACATAAGTATAATTTTAATATGTCTGTCAACCACCTACTTAATAATATATCAGTAAACTAGCGACTTGGACTACATATTATGGTGAATATCGTACATAAATTTTATTACAATATTAAATATCTTAGGTTATTCTCCAAAAAAGTCCTCTACCGTCCAATGAAAGTCCCGTCAAATTCGGTTCAGCAAAAAATGGGAGGTGCTGGGTGCAAAAGCCAATGCAACTTTCGCCAGTAATGAAATATATAGATCGACGATCTATGACACAGATCGTTATCAGAGGACTACCTGAGAAGTACGTAGAAGAAAAAAACCAAGTCTCTAAACATACCAGAGATATGGCGGTTGTCATTTTGTTTTTTTCAGGTCTGTGGACCTCATAAGTAAACTCAAGGTCACTCAACGAGCTATGGAGATTTGATAAAGCTATGCTCGGAATCTCTCTGCGAGGTCGAATCAGAAATCAGGAGATCCGTAGATAGACGATAGTCATCGACATAACCCAGCGGATTAGCAAGTTGAAGTGGCAGTGGGCAGGTCACATAGCACGCAGAACTGATGGCCGATGGGGCCGAAAACTTTTGGAGTGGAGACCACGCCACGGCAAGCGCAACGTAGGACGTCCAGTCACAAGGTGGAAAATGATCTTGCAAAGGTGGCGGGGAGACGCTGGATGCGGGCAGCAGATCCTGTTGGAAATCAATGGGGGGGGGGGGGGGGAGGATTATGACTAGCAGTGGACTTCGGCTGAAATAATGAAGTTAATATATTAATAATCAGCTAAAAACTTAAATGTTATTAACCTATTCGCTACTTATTAACCATATTTCCATATTTCAGTCAGATTGAAGGTCACGAACCCTTTAAAGCGAGTTTTCAACAGATCTCCACGTTTTGAGGTTCTGGGAAGCCATTCTGACTATTTCCGGCTGGACGTATCTGTGTGTATGTGGATGTGTGTATGTAACTTTTTTTGTCATACGATATCTTGAGAACGGATCAACCGATTGAGACCCACGATACAGCGTTCGAAAGGATTTATTGAGACTTAGATCTGATTAGATTTTGAAGTCAATCGGTCAAGCTGTTACAAAAATATTCAAAAAAATTAAAAAATATTTTTTTTAACGTTTTTTTTGGATAACTTTGAGATTGTCCAACCGATCTACTTGAAGTTTTCTATACGTTTTTTGTGCGTAAAAATTGCGTTGAATGCCGTCACAAAACTGAAAATAGAATGACGCGTTCAAAAAATATCGCAGTTTATAAAATTCCGAAAAGTATTTTTTAACAAAAATTTGAGATTTTACGACCAATCGATTTTTGACTTCAAACAAAAAATTTATGCTTACAAAATTGCATGAAATGCCGTAAATTGCATTGAAATCAAACGAAGCGTTCGAAAGATATCACAGTTCAAAAATTTCCAAAATAACGTTTTCTTTGAATATGTCCTGGTTTTTGAGCTCTAAGAACTCTAAATTTATAGAAATGTCATTTTTGAGCTTGGAGAGCTCAAAAAATAAATATTGTGAGCTCGAAGAGTTCAAAAAACCATGAATATAGATATTTTGAGCTCTTTGATGTCGAAAATAGCAGGAAATTTCAGGGATGGTCTGTAGGTTGGAATGGAATAAGTATACATATAGCCCCTACATTCTGAAACCGAACTCTAGACTTAAATTATTAGCAGGCCTCTGTAAAGTTTTCGAAAAGAAGTTGATTATTTATTATTACTAATTTATCGGATAAGTCCGTACTTTTTCATGCTTACTTTATACTTATACTTAATAATATACGTGCGATTTTATGAAATGAACTTGTCAAAGTGTAAAAATAAGAATAACAACCCAATATTTCATTTCATACTTTATTTAATAATTTTTTTTTGATTACTGGCAGTAGGCATAAAGGCCATTGTACGATAGTATTTGTTTTCCGCGACCGGAGTGGCGTTTTTAGTTGTACATTGTAGGGTACGTACGCATTTTTTCATTGTTTTACGACACAGTAACAACACCTGAAAATACAAAAAAAATAGCAACCGCCATGTCTCCGCTAGGTTATGGTTTAGGCACTTTAGTTTTTTCTTCTACGTACCTACTTCTCAGATAGTCCTCTAATAATGATCTACACACATCAAAAAAGTCTAAGCAACACATACTATTTCAAATTATTAATCAATTATTATATCATTTCTTACCAAGTAGGTAATACCTATGTAAACTTTTTTGATCTAGAGGACATATTGGCTGGTTTAAAAAAAATCGAGTATCATTTGTTTTTTTTTTTCACAAATCCAAAAGCGAATGCATTTGTTCGAATTTTATAGCGTTTTCTTTGCTTATTAAAATTAAGTATTCTGTATCAATTTTATGATTGAAACAATAATTTGAAAAAAGTTTTGAACAAATTTGGATTTCGAGAATTTTTTTACGTCATGGAGCGACGTCATTTGAACGCAGATGAAATGCAAAGAGCTGTAGGGGTGTTGCAAGCGGGAAGAAATCAATCTCAGATATTTCGGTATTTGGGTGTCAATAGAAGCGTTATTTGCCGTCTTCATCAGCGTTACACTAACACGGGAGATCCTGCTGAGCAGCACCCAGGTCGAGGAAGGTGTACAACTACACGGCAAGATAGATACATACAATTGACTGCAAGACGCCAGCCGATGTTAACCGCCCGAGAGATAGGTTTAAGGCTACAAAATTCAAGTGGTGGTGTTGTTAGCTGCCAAACTGTGCGAAATCGACTGCATGAGTATGACCTACGAGCACGACGACCAATTAGGTGCCCACCGATAGGTACGTCACGGGAATCGCACTCGTCGAAATTAATGGTGTAGGGAACACATTACATGGACCCGGGAACAATGGGATAAAATTTTAATTTGCGATGAGTCTCGATTTGGGTTCAAGCTTGATACTAGAAGGGTAAGAGTGTATCGTCGTCCTGGAAATACTGAAAGACTGAGGTGCGTTCAGGAAGTGCATCCCTACAACGGCTCAACAGTTATGTTATGGGCGGGTATTATGAAGAACAGACGAACTGAGCTCGTTTTTGTAAATGGTAATATGAACGCTGTAAATTACGTTGAGTATGTTCTAAGGCCTTATGTCCGTCCATTCGCACAAACGCTTGGCTCCGATTTCACGTAGATGCATGACAGCTTTACAGACACGGGAGTACTTGGCAAGGGAAAATATCCTGGTATTGCCTTGGCCTGCACAATCGCCAGACCTCAACCTCATCGAGCATGCATGGGACATGCTCCAGAGACGTGTTTTAAAGGACTTGGATGGAGTGACAACAACCCAACAACTGATGGACTTACTAAAATTTCATTGGGAGCAATTGCCGCAGGATAACATAACCAGTCTCATCGATTCTATGAATAATCAGTGCCAGCAAGTTCTCCATAACAGAGGAGGCCACACTTTGTATTAATTTAAGCAATTTTTGTACAACCATTTAATTTTAGTTTAAGTTTAGTTGATTAGGCACCTTACTTTGTACTACGTACATACAGTACTTAATCGTAATTATTGTTAATTAAGATTATTAAAAAATAAATATAAAAAAACAATTGTTGTTTATTATCAAATAAGCATTAAAAAATAATATAAATAAAATACTAATGATTTAACTCGAAAACACATTGTAAAATTGAAATTTGTATGTGTTGCTTAGACTCTTTTGATGTATGTTTCATTATTAGCGGAAGAAAAAAAACAGATGGCACAGGTCCATACAAAAGATTGCTGAGCCATTTGGGATTAATGTCACAAATAAAAAAAATATATATTTAACAAACAAAAATAATAAAACAAATTCTGGATCTCGACTGCAGAGCCACCTAATTTATTCCTAACCGATTACTAACCGATTTTATTCAAATTTAAATCTGACTTTATGGAGAATTTCCAAGAGAAGTGTAGCGAAATTTTATGGTTTACTTATTAGTTATGGTTTAATTATTAGCACTAACAAGTGAACATTACACTTTATATTACAAAGATACATACTGAACTACATCCCAAAACTTATTAGAAAAAAAGTCCATAATTTTTCTATGGAGAAATGTATATACATTTATAAAAGATTGCCTCCAGAAACTTAAAATTTAGCAATACGTAGTTTTTTTAAATTAAAAACAAAAATTGCTCCGTAGATAAATATTTAAGTGATCGTAATATTTGAACGCAATTCGAAGCAATTAGCATGTTTAGATTTTATTTTATTTTATGCATTTCTTCTTAATTTTTTGAAGTGTTGAAGTTATGTGTTGGTGTGTAGCTATTGTTAAGGGGCCACAGCCAGATTTTATTGTTGATAGTACGTGAAAAATTGCAGTGCTCTAGGATAACTAAAAATATATGTTACTTAAGAGGATATGTTTCATACATCGACAACGAGAAAAACGTAAATACATTTACTTTGCTCGATAGAAAAAAATCGCAAACATACCTCTTAAAAATTTTATTTGTCTATACTGACGTTTTATTTTGATACGTATAAACTCGAAACTTTTTATGAATTTTCTACATAGACATAAATAAAGGACCGGCCGAACAAGGCGTCTCAATGTCTCCACGTTAAGTGTCCTAATTTCTAGTTTTAGGACACTCGTCAACTCAGTCACGCTCGGAACATCGTCGCGAGCACGTCGTTGTTAATTCGTAAAAATGGCAAATTAAGTTGTGTTAGGTTGCACAAACTATGATAGGGAGGTCAATAAACAAAAAAAATTACATTTCTTATCATCGGTGAGAAAAATTATGTACAAATAATACCCTCTTAACTTGTTATTGATAAAATACCATTTTCGAGTTTTATCGTTCGCCATAGCACAGTAAACCTACTCCGAACAAATTTTTTGTTCGTCCGTTAGGCGTCCATTTCTTTCACACATGCAGTACACGTGTCATGTGTGAAAGAGATGTAGGAAACTTATCTCGACAAAAAATATGTTCGGTCAGAGAATCACTGTACAGCCACGCACCGCGCGTCTACACTGTATACGGTTTAACGTTGTAAGGGCGTCTCGTCCATGTATGTAGTTAGGAATAAAGATTTGAACTAATAAGTACATATTATAGTGAACATTACAAAAATCTAAAGAACTAGTTTTATTTGACGGCTAATGATAACACACTATAATATTTTCTTTTGTAATAAAAAATCATAATACACGTATTTTTCATTCTAAAATTAAGTTCTTTTTGGTTTCGTACTTATATGAAGAAAAAATCATACCTAGATAACATATAATTAATAATATTAAATATATTATAATAATATTAATAATACTCGTTTATATTAATTTTGATAAAATTTTATGGATTAACATATTTTATGGAAAAAATATTACAAAATATAAAGTCGCTCTATAAGGTGATTGCAGACAGCCATATGACTCAATCATGGCAACCCTTTATTTTTAGTTTCATTACACTGCTAAATAAGTTGTTTCATTCTGGGCTAGGTTTTTGTACACCTTAAGAAAAAATAACAAAAAATAAAAAGATCTTCGTAAAATACACAAAATTTTGTTAATTTAGTATCTTGGTTGAACAAAAATTATTTCTATCAATATTTTACGATATGAAAGACTATACTGATTTGACATATATTGATAGACAAATGTTAAATTCAGCCAAGATTGACCAACTTCAGATGGTGTCAGAACAGAAGACCTTCCCTGAACAATTTTTTTTTCGCAATTGCGCTGCCTGCGGTAGACGTCCATCTCGTTCACATATGACATACGCGAAACATACCCATTTATTTCTTTGACAAAACGTAGGCAGTGCTATCTCGACAAAAAAATTGTTTGGAGTGTCACTGTCCTGGCAGATGACAGTGTTAAGATATGTGACAGTTTTGTTTGTCATTCTATTTACCACCATTTTCATGTCAGAGTGTTTTAATTGTTTAACTTAAAAAAACATTTTACTAAACTTGCTAGATTGCTGGAATTCGTAGTACAACTGGTTAATTTCAACACAATGTCCTAGCCCAGATGCCCATACACTGTGAAACGATTCCTTTAATGTTAATACATAATTATGTATGTAGACGTTTACATTCAATTAAGTACGTCCCGACAAGGTTACATCGATGTCTGAATAATAGGTTGATTGCTAACCAACTGCGTAGTTCTAATGAATAATAACACATGGCGTTATGTAATAATAACGATCTGAGGCTGCCGTTCGTATTGTGAAAGGTTCTATACGGCATATCCTGACTTTATATCTATGATTTTCTATAAACAATATTGCGTACATCGACGAGACACTTTTACTCTAAATATAATATTACTTGTTTAATTTGATATTTTTACTTAAATCACTTACGTGACTTTATTCTGAGAAGGCTGAAACGCGCTATCTTTTTGCACTGTATATATTCGCATCTCGCCATCTTATACCCTCACACATTCCGGTTCCTGCGTCCGCCGCGATCAGACGTGTTCGGTCCTCCGAACACCCTTCTGCCCCGCGTGGCCCATGTGTAGCAGGCCGTTGCCGAGATCCCAGTGACGGCTACGTTGTAGCTGTGTATGTGTTTAGCGTTGTCGAGACGTTTGTCGCGCAGCGGCAGTTAGCCTTCGTGGCGTCGTTCCGGCACTCCGCGCTCCAACCTAGGCACATTCGCGCTCCGTAGTTCTTTCTGTGTTTTCTGCACCCTGGTGTGCTCTATGGCAGCTCACGCCTTACAAGCCGATCGCGCTCCCTATTTCGTGAGTTAAACTCACCTTCTGCCCCGCGTGGCCCATGTGTAGCGGCCCGTTGCCGAGATCCCAGTGACGGCTACGTAGTAGCTGTGTGTGTGTTTAGCGTTGTCGTAGACGTTTGTCGCGCAGCGGCAGTTAGCCTTCGTGGCGTCGCTCCGGCACTCCGCGCTCTAGCCTAGGCACATTCGCGCTCCGTAGTTCTTTCTGTGTTTTCTGCACCCTGGTGTGCTCTATGGCAGCTCACGCCTTACAAGCCGTTCGCGCTCCCTATTTCGTGAGTTAAACTCACATAACCGTACTAAGAATCCTGCGCAGCGGGAACCGCGCAGTCGACAGTTAGCCACGTGTGGGGGCACGTGGAGTCGCTCCGAGTTCCGAGCTCCGGGTTTTGGGTGTGCATTCACCAGTAACTCCATAACTCCTATTTATTCGTTTACAATCACTTGATTGTGAATTGCAACTTGTTATTATAGTAATTACAATTAGTCACTTCAGGGATTACTTCCCTTCTGAACCGGAATCGTTATTACTCCTTCATCACCTCTCCAGGTGTTAGGTCCGTCCCAATTAGAGTCACTCCACGTTATAATAATAACGAGAACCCCAACCGGGGGCCCGCGCCTCCGGCATTATTTCGCCTCGAGTAACCCTTAGGGGTCACCCGACAACTTCGCGCCGGCGACACCCTAGTGTGCCGTCTGGCCGCTTCGATGAAGTCGTAGGAGCTTTCGGGCTAACGACACGCGTCCCTATTCTGCTTCAGGCGGTTGTTTAGTGGGTGCAACTCGCACATACCCCGTGCGCCCGGGCGCGTGGAAGCTCAGCAGTTTTATCCGCCTTCCCGTCGCAAGGAAAAAAAAAAAAAAAAAAATCTTATACTCTCACATCGCCTCAGGGGCCCGATGCTAATAGACGTATACTCCTTTGCTACACCAATCTATCGCGTATCAGATTATTTAAAATATTATTAAAATAAAAACATTGGCGAATGCTATTCGCTTAAAATGTTTTTGTTTTGTACCAAATAATATTTTACACTCTAATATATTTAAAAAAAAAATGTATGCCGGGTTCGAACCTACAGCCTTTAGTCCTAATCGTTGTTGTTCTAATTTTGTTAGGTACGTACTTACCTATTTGCAAATGTGTAATTTGATTGGAAATCTGAACTTTCAAGATTAGGCAATTACCCTATTTTTAGTTCTAAGGCATATGTTTTATTAATATTTTCATCTTATGGTAATACGTGAGATTTCACATAAGATCAATAACTCATAACCTTGGTTAGGTGTTACTATATCTAGCCTAATACTTAATTGAATATCTGTTCAATATACTATAAATATATCACTCAAACGTGAAAAAAAAAAATTCTTCGGGCATGGGGATCGAACCCATGACCATCGGCGCACGACGTAATTGAGCTAGTGAGATTACCCTGCTTGATCAAATTCAAGTGAAATATGTTACTACTTTCTAATACTTTATTTAATTTTTGCTTTCTCTACGAATTTCAAATTCCAACTCCGCATGTAAACTGTAGCAAATAAAATAATCAAATCAAAAGATCATTTTATTTATCACAGTTCAAATAATTCACATAAAGTTTAAAAAAAAAAGTATTTCACAAAATGAATCATTTGTTAGATTATCTATATTAATAAAATTGAAGTGTCTGTCTGTTTCCATATTAATAAAATTGAAGTGTCTGTCTGTCTGTTTCGGCTAATCTCCGAAACGGCTAAACCGATTTCAATGAAAATTTGCAGACATGCAGAGGGCATTACCGCGGGTGACATAGACTTCTTTTTGTTCGTCTGTCCGTCTGTCTGTCTGTTCCAGCTAATCATCGAAACGACTAAACCGATTTTATTAAAACTTTGCAGACGTACAGAGGGCATTACCGGAGGTGACATCAGCGATTAATATTTTCGAAAATATAAGCTTTTAAAAATTTGGTCATGTGGTCACATAGATCTCGCCAAAGCATCAAGTTTGAGAACCAACACGACAGGTCTACGATTGATATTTTCGAAAATAAAAGTTTTTAAAAATTTGGTCATGCGGTCATATAGATCTCGCCAAAACATTAAATTTGATTACCAACAAGATAAGTCTGCGATTGATCGTTTTGAAAATATAAGTGTGTAAAAATTTGGTCATGTGGTTGCATAGATGTCGCCAAAACATCAAGTTTGAGTACCAACACGATAGGTCTATCATTGATGGTTTTGAAAATATATGCATTTAAAATCTGGTCACGTGGTCACATAGACACGTCTGCAAGGTTTTATTGAAATCGGTATAGTCGTTTCGGACATTAGCCGGAACAGACAGACAGACGGACAGACAGACAGAAAAAAATTACCCTATGTTACCACCGGTAATGCCCTCTGTATGTCTGCAAAGTTTCATTGAAATCAGTTTAGCCGTTTTGGAAATTAGCCGGAACAGACAGACAGACGGACAGACAAAAAGTAACCAAGGTCACCCGCGGTAATGCCCTCTATATGGCTGCAAAGTTTCATTTTTTTATAATAATAACGTATACTTAACAACAACGTCTAGGCCCCAAACTAAGCATTGGCTTGTATTTTGGGTACCAAGTGAAGACACCACATACATATAACAACCAAGACCCGGTATCCGTATCAATATTCATCATATAAATACTGACCCGACGTGGGATTCGAACCCGGAACCTCCAGCTTCGTAGGCAGGGTCCCTACCCACTAGGCTATTACACTATTACATTACAATGTTACACTAGGCATTGAAATCGGTTTAGCCGTTTCGGAGTTTAGCCGGAACAGACAGACAGACGGACAGACAGACACTTCAATTTTATTAATATAGAAGAAACGTAATTATTAAACCCACAAAACTTTTACGATCAATCTATAAAAAGTCAGGTTACATACCTACTTATAATTAATTCACTTAGTATTACGGATATACAGTAAATGGCGTGTTTTTGAATTTGTTTCGTAATTCAAAAATTATCGACTACTTCAAATAATATTTTTTTTGCACTGTAAGACTATTTTTTACATGATTAAATTAGATTCAGAGCTTGTAATTTGAAGTATATTACTGTCAGTATTATAACAAAAAATATGTAAAACTGAAACTTATTGAATTTAGTTGCGTCTGCGCTGGTCTGCGCGCCTCTAGCGTTAGTATTTAGAAACGTACCAGGCACGTTGGGTACTGATGAGTCTTAAATTAAAAACATTTTGAAAAAGTTACTGCTGACTTACTTGTCGGTTATTCTTATTGGCAGCTACATTTCGAACTCATAGTACGATAAATTAAAAATACAGGGTAAGTCAGAATGTTATGCAGGTTTTCAAAAATTTATTATTTGAAATATAATGAACATATAATATTGTGAGATATACTGTGTGAAAGGTAAACTCTCAAAGTTTAGTTTAGTGTAGTTTTTTTTTAAAAAAACACATCACAGGTGTTCTTTGTGAGCGCCTTTTGTTACACGACAGGCATCAAGCCGATATTCAATCTCCTGCCAAACTTTCTGCAGCATATCGCGGTCGATATCAGCAATGGCTTCTGTGATGCGAGCACGCAGTTCATCCAGTATTGTTGGAAGTGGTGGTACTTAAACACGATCCTTTACAAAACCCCACATGAAGAAATCACACGGGGTTAGATCGGGTGAACGAGGGACTAGTCGACGGACGGCCAGTTGATTTTCGTTTATATATGCAGCCTGCATCCCTAAATTGTGTGTACCACTTACGAATGGACCTCCCATCTGGCGGGTCTCTCTGATATTTGGTACGAAAACGTCGTTGAACAGTAATCACGGAGTTGTTAACATGGTAATCAAGCATTTTAGACTAGAAAAAAAGGCTAGAAAAAAGTTTTTTTTTCTTCGTTTAAGAGCCAGCAAACAAATTAATTTAACCTCCATTTGTATACTGTTAAAATTTTATTCGAAAGTCGTCAAAAAACAGATAACATTGAATATTGGTTTTTCATTTAATTATGTTTCATATAAAATGTATTTAATTTTAATATCCATATTTGACGACCGATTGGCCGAGTGGTTAGAGACCCTAACTGCGGAGACAACGGTCGCGAGTTCGATTCCCGCCGGACAAATATTTGTGTGCATGAACATGTTTATTTCGTTCCTTGTCTGGGTGTATAATATTTAAATATGTAGATATATATTATTAAAAAAAAAGAATATTTAAGTATTATTTCTTAGTAAGTAACTATGTGTACTTGTAACCCTTATATACAATTTTTGCTATTGTTCACTTTCTTTTTCTTGTGCTGTGAGTTAATAACGTATGTTTTGTTTTTCTACTCTATATATATAAGTGAGAACCTGTTATTGGCCTTATGTAGCTATTATGTGTGTCAATAAGTCAATTTGTGCTGTTGGTTTTCCATACAAATAAAATACAATTATATTAATTGTCAGCAGCAAACTGAAGTTGCAATGGGCCGGTCACATTTGCCGTAGAACTGATAACTGATGGGGTAGACGAGTTCTCGAATGGAGGCCACGTACCGGAAAGCGAAGCGTTAGACGCCCCCCGGCCAGGTGGACAGATGACCTGAAGCACCATACCGGGGGTAGTTGGATGCGAAAGGCGGAGGACCGTGTGTGGTGGCGAGCATTGGGAGAGGCCTATATCCTGCAGCGGAGAGACACGGGCTGATGATGATGATGATATAAATTGTCTACTTACCCATAACACAAGCATAATACTTGCTTACTTTGGGACTAGATGGCGTCGTGTGGGTTGTCCCGTGGATTATGTATTGTATTATATACAGAAGTTAAATTCACATAATTCGTTAGTAAATATAAAAGTAATTAAAAATACGTAGTTACCCATTTGAGTTTAAATAAAATGAAAGAGATATTTTTCAAACGTTGAGCGGGTATCGAGTTAATTAGAAACTTGCTTCCGAGTTCATTTCAAATCCTATATACGACTTTCAATCCCCGTCTTTTCTAACCAAGCGTATTCTCCATGAAGTTTATTTTCTTTTGAATCAGGTGGTGATCCTACTGTGTTGCTTCTGTTGTATGGGTTTGTATGCCAAGCGTAAGAACAAACGAATTCGGGTACCTAACCGCGGCGTTCGTACCTCGTCGGGCTTCCACAATACATGGGACGGCACCACGACAACCATGTTTGACTACAGTCTCGGCCAACATGACGGTGGTTTTGGTGGCCATCACAATAGCGGCCACCACGACAGCGGCCACCATAGTAACAGTCACAACGACAGCACCCACCATGGAGGTTGCGACAGCGTTGGTGGAAATGACGACGGCGGAGGCGGTTCTGACAGCGGCGTTGGAAATGACGACGGCGGAGGCGGTTGTGACAGCGGCGGTGGAAATGACGACGGCGGAGGCGGTTGTGACAGCGGCGGTGGAAATGACGACGGCGGAGGCGGTTGTGACAGCGGCGGTGGGGGCGGTGGCAGTGACGATTAGCAATTTTACAGTAGCTAGACATGGTTATTACAGCGGACACGCACAGGTGCGAGATATTATAGAGGTGTGCGCACGATACGACGACGTGAGAACAAACCAACCCATGCGCGTATGGTCTTACAGACCGGAAGCCTTGACTAAAAATGGTCACTTATATGGCACCGACAGCAATCATTCATACACTTCCGGTCAGTCAGTTGTATATGGTTCTTTAATTATTTGATTAAAAATTAAACTTAAATAGAAAAACATTTTTCAGACCAATATTTTTTGTATAATGTTTGTATTTCTATAGCGCCAATGACGGTGCAAAAATACAAGGAAACACAAAGTTTTAAACGATTTCCTAAAAACTGGGAAAATCAGTGCTTTGCTTTAATTTGTGTAACAGTTAGCTACCTACTGTGAAGGATTTAGGTTTACAAAATTCTTAATTTTATTTAAATTTTTAGATAATAAAAAATTGTGAGTTTTAAGTGTCGCGATAGCCCAGAGCGCAACAAATCAGTCTCAAATTTATAAGGCCATGGTTCGAATCCGGGCGTGTACCAATGAGTTTTTCTGACTTAAGTACATTAACTATCACCGACTCCGTGCCTCGGAGAGCACGTTAAGCAGTCGGTCTCGGACGCTGTCAATAGATGGCGGTCGTTACAATCCCTAACCCGCAATGGAGTAGCGTGGTGGATTTAAGCTCCAAGCCCCCTCCTTACCCTGGGAGAGGCCTAAGCCCCTGCAGTGGGGTAACATGGGCTGGTGATGAATTTTAATGACCAACCTGTGACTAGCTGACTGACCGCAAGTACGTAATTTTGGGTTCTTTAGTATTAATTACCACCTCCCGAAAATACAGATTTTCAAATCTTATAAAAGTTTTTGAATACAGACTCCCCGACTATTGGACATATAAATAGTGAAACTACAGTTTGACTACGTAGTCTCCAATCTAGAAGAATAATGGCTTTCAATAACTGCTCAATAATTACAATAATTTGAAAGGTTTCATATGAGTAGTGAGTACCTACTTAGTATCTTCTAGTATTATTATTATTTACTTAGTATCTATTCTAGAGCTAGGCCAACATATTATTAACATGTACGTCAAAACATGTACAATGTTTGTGGTAAATATTTTACCTTTTGTAGCTTTAGAGAGTATCCTCGACAGCCTAACAGCGACCAACGTGTCAATTCACATGATATTGATACAGATAAGTGGCGTTTATCTGGAATCTGCGAAAATAAATTAAAACCAAGAAACCATAAATAAATCATGGGCGACGTCATTTTGTTTCTAGAGATTAACCAGCTTGAGTAACTTAATATCACCACAACGAGTGTTATTGATATCAAAAAATATATAATATGTATCGATATGTATATATCAATATCTTGTCAACAAACATTCGTTTCAAAAAGACACAATGAAATTCATAAAGTTCGGTAGCTTATTGATATTAGATCTTAACCTATGAAGTTGCCGTTTTGTATGAAATAAGTTATAGTAATTTTTTCGGGAATCGAATTTTTTCCCGTTAAAAAGTTGTACAAATTTTGAAAAAAGTAATAGTCGGTAGGTGCTAGGTGTAATGAGTATGGCGGATGAGGGAGAACTTCCAACCCCAACTCTAGCAGCTTAGAGAATGTTTGTTGTGCAGTATGGGGTCGCGCGTTGTCATCAAAGAGCAGCGGGGACGACCGATTGACCAAAGCTGGTCGCAGACGTGCGAGCTTTTTCTTCACAGTACACATCTGCAGTAATGCTCATGCTATTTTGTAAAAAGCTGTGATGAATCACATTTTTAGGGTTTATTTTTCGTTTAACACATTGCTTTGGTGCTGAACCAGGATCTAACCAACTTGCCGAGCACTTTCAATTATTGTCGAACAGAATCCATTTTTCATCACAGGTAACAATCCGGTTCAAAATTCCTTTATTTTTGTGCCTCTTGAGCAAACCAAGGCAGGTCTCGACGCGTATGTTGCGCTGGCAAACGTTGGGTTCAGGGGGTATCCACCTGTCAAGCTTTTTTACTTCGCCAATTTGTCGCAAATAGCTTAATATTGTTTTGATGCTAAGATTAAAAGCTGCTGCTAGTTCAGCTATAGTTTGAGTATCATCAGCTTCCACAATCGCCTTCAATTCATCATTCTTGACCAAAGTTTCCGGACGACCACGAGGTTCATTATTCAAGTCATAATTTCCAGAACGGAAGCGGGCAAACCAGTAACGGATTGTGCGTTCCTTTGTTAAATTGTCTCCGCGAACATTGTTGATGTTACGAGCCGTTTGTGCCGCATTGGTGTCACGACGTAACTCATATTCCATAATTACACGAAGTTTTAAAGTGTCCATCACGACGAAAAATGTTCAAATGTATTGCAAACACAACGCTAATCAATAAACAAAAGATTGACTTTGTAAAAAGAATGCCATGTTTTAAAAACAAAATTAATTTTAATTTAGAATTCACAGACATTCAAATTTTTTTTATTTGAAATGGCCAGTACTGAAGAACGGTAACTTCATAGGTTAAAACCTAATATTATCACTCTTTTCTTTGTCAATAGCTGACAAAAAATAGCTTATGGATAATAATTTAAAATACATACTAACTTCAAAATGTGTTTTAAACATTTTTAAGAAAACATGTACTCGCATAGATATTTTTATTGTAACCATGTACACGACACAGACCTTTTTTTACTATAAATGCATTTTAAAATGTTCGGCTTAATATTTCTAACACTTTTGTTTGACAATATTTATTATTATTTTACAAGTTTCTATTTATTTAATCTCAATACTAGCGGCGGCCCGTAGCTTCGCCTGCGTAGACTACACATTCCTGTTAAAGGTACTATATATAGGTTATATAATACACCCATTCAAACTTTCAACCTTCATTTCCCTCCCACCCTTTTAAAAAACCGATACAATTTTTCACCTCGCGTTTTCCTCCCTTCAAATGTGGAAATCTAAAAACCTTGAAACACGTCATTTTTTAAGTCCCTCCATAATTCCTACTCTTAAGTTTGAAATTTCTAAAAAAGCCTTTTTTAACTTAATGCTCACGTTATAAAATAAACCTATGTGCCAAATTTAAATGGTCGCTAGTAAACTATATTACTTTAAACTTGTTTGTTTATATGCTATGCTATAGCATAACACGCGGGAATGCTTAGCGCGAGAATATTTATCACGACTGTTTAGTCTGCTGCAGCACTCGGCACGCGATCGCGCCTTGCTCGTTCGTTGCGTTGGGCGGCGGTCACATGCTGTCCACCGACAGCTGCGCTAATCAGTCAGCGGACGATCGCGTTGTAGGATGTGTTTCGTTGTGCTGATCGCATTGCTCTATCGGTAAGGCGGGACTGCGGGATCGCGTCGCGCTATTTAATAGCACCAAGAGGCAACCAATATAATATGCTAAATCATTATCCACCACTGTACCCGACCCGAACGCGGGCAGACGCGTGAGGGCAGACGTCATTGAGGGTTGTATCACAATTTTCAAGGCACCGGCAATTTGTTAAAAACGCTCTGTACCTATGTAATGAAACATAGGTAAAAAAAAAACTTTTTAGTGAGTATACAGGGAGAGTTTATAGGAAAGGGGTAGAGTAAGGGATTAGGAGGGCAGGGGAGAGTACGTGGGTGGAAAGGAGGAAGGGTAGTGGAGGGAATAAGAACATTTCCGTAGTCCACCCGGGCGGAGCCGGGTACGACATAATATGATGAATATGATTTACATAATATGATGAGTTGTACAATTCCCATTGTCAAATTCCTAAACATTTATAAAATGCAATAATGCCATACAAACTTTCACTCTTTATTCCCTTCCTCCTTCCCTTAAAAAATGAAAATCCTATAAACCCTGAAACACGTCATTATTTTTTTATTATGAGTAGCTATAATACTTTCGCCTCCCGTTTCCTCTTTTTAAAATGTGAAAATCCAGTGATTGTTAGTTTTGAAAGTTTGATCATGTGGTCCCGTGGTCTCATATACCTCGCTAAAGCATGACAGGAGAGACAGACATAGCCTATTTTGATATAAAGGTAACTTGACAAGTATTGACAAACTGTGTTTCTATTTAGGACAGACAAACAAAATACATTCTCGAAAAGAAAAGTACTATACGCACCACCAAAATAATAGGCTCTCAAGTTAGCACCAGATACTTGCGCAAACACCAAAAATATGGGCAAGGGACGACGGTGAGGACAGTCGGCGCGGCGGAACGGGTCGGCCGCGAGAGCAGTGGCCCTACTCTGACTTTTCATGACACCGAAGTAGCGCCGCATACGTTCCGTTTCAAAAATCCGGACGCTAGGACTATGGGCGAGAGTACGGATTTTTGAAATGGTGCGTATCCGGTGCTAACTCGGCGCTGCCTTAATTTACCAGAGTACGGCCGCAGGTCGCGTCCCTCACACCCCGCACTGTCTATGTACAGTCGCATACACCAGTCTCTATACCACTAATTTTAACCCGCGCTGTGTCAGTTATTATTAATTATATTCTGTTATTGTTCTTATATAATAATATGACTACGCTATGTTATATGGGTAATTGATGTATAGTGATGTAAAGTGATGATATAAATATTTTTTATAGAGTAAGAGATTATTGGACCATTATTGGACTATTCTTAAGTAGGTACTGAATTGTGATATTTACAATTAAATAGACAATTTTTTTGTAAACTACTTAGTCCACTTTTAATTCAAAAACCTTTTTCGCTTTTTAAAGTACAATTTTTTTTGCAAGAATTTCATTTTTTATTCGGGATTTTATTTCACAAAGAGCGGGATAAATGCACGTTGATTGACGACCGGCAGCACTCAATCACCACAAAAATAAAATAAAATTCTTATTCATCATACTTTGGAGTCACATTTGTAGAAGTAAAGCACGAATGAAATGAAACTGCAATTTCTTATTGCTTATTTTGATTGTCCTACTATACAAACAAATGGAGCGATAATGTTTTTATTACGTAAGTCTGTTTTTTTTTTGCCCGTATAAATGATATTCAAGGTGGCAACGTTTTTCAAGTAAATAAAACTCAGATACTTCTTTTTTGGGGTCTGTGTTTATTTACTTTTATTCTAAATAGGTCACCGCTTGCAATGGTATTAGAAATTTACCTAAAAATATTTTTAATACCAGAGTCAAGAAACGAACTAATGAGAAAAAGTGTAGTACAGTGGTCACATTGCAGTTAATCGACACCCAATATACCCACTGTCCGTTTCGTTCACAGTGATAAGTTAATTAAACTAAGTGATTTTTAAGCTATTTTTTGTATGAGTCATTTGTATACATTTCAAAAAAACCAAGGTCCATTTTGTTCACGAAGAAAAAGTTGTTTTACTTTATTTGTTAATTTATCTTAAATTTTTTGATATATGTTATATTTCTATTTATTAGACTTATTAAAAACAGTTAAGAATGACGATATATGCTTATTAATTTAAACGATTTCTGAACTTCAAAATAATTAAATATTATATTTATTTAATTGTTACGTTCGACTGTACCTGCGCGACTTTGTGCGTAGCCAACTTCAGGCGGCCTTTTAGATAGGTGGCGCGTATTGTATTTGTCATTAAATCGTCGACATATGGTCGATATCTACGACATTGTCTTATTAAAACCGATTAAAACTCATAAGGACCGGTTTTGATAAAGCAAATTAACTACCAAGGACACTATGGATGCTTATTTTAATATTGAAATTTTATAGATATCTAAAAAAAATTAAGCTAAGTACAGCAAGATACTGTAAGTATTTTCGTTTACTTTTGTATGTGACAAAAGACAACATGCAATAGCATCATAACAGGTCATAGACGTGGGTTAGTAGATTGTTTTTAATACTTATTTTCTCAAAAATACATTACTATATTAGATCCCTCGGCGCGCACGTCTGTGGATCCCAAGTTATTTTATCAAATAAATCATTTGATATTAGGAATCAGTTTTAGCCCCGCTTCTGCCCACGCCGATTGCATTGTTTGTGTGCTTTGATTTGAATGCCGAATAAATTAACTTTTTTCTGTTTCTGTTTCATTTATTTTACATTATGTCGTCGTACATTTCGAAGAAAAAGCAATCAAATACGTAGTACGGATTTTATCATTAGCTAAAAATATTTAAAGTATATTCGTTCGATGGCTATATGATGACGTGTCATTCGTGGAGATAAACAGTAAGAGCAACCATCACATCAGAGTCGTCAGATAGGTACAGCTACGAAAAAACGTTCCTTGAAAATATTTTTGTAAGTCGTAGGTTTTTTTACTTTTATAGATGTCATAAATATGTCATAATTATCAAGATAAAATAATTAGTGAAAAAACTTTATTAATATCTACAAAATGTCGAAGGTCCAAGGCTTAATTTAAATCGTACCATGACGTCATTCGGTCATATTACTATGAGCTAACGTGGATTATTAATACACAAAGTTTGATTTGTTATAACTTTGGTAATAATCGCTATTTTGCCAAAATTCAAAAAGTGTAGTTTCGTTACAGTTTGTTTTAATATAACTTGTAAAATAGCGCTATTTGTTAAAGTTGACGCGCTCATTTCATTCAGGAACTTTGCATTAATTTATAAATAGACAGAAATGCTTTGTCAAGTATTTTTATAGCCAATTTAATTTAAAATACTAAAATTAAATGTGATAATAACTGTTCGACAAGTATTATTTCCCGTGACAATTACGATGATTATGGTATGGTGATGTCGTGTTTTGCAAATATTCGAGAAAAACTGTCATAATTCAGCTGCACCGACCTGCAGTACTTATTTGTGCAAAATATAGCAGTTTTGTTTTGGTTGCGAGTCCTCAGTTTGAAATCCGAACGAGCGAAAGATTCGAAAGCACGAATTCGAAATACTTTTCTGACCTTATCATTAATATGTTATCTAACAAGTAAGAAGGCGATAATACCCTATGCAACCGACTTTGTCATCTTGGACCGCTCTCAACTCGGGCGCACCGTAGCTAGCAGAACATTGGTATCAACTTATGCAGCAGTACATAAACATACCACTTCTAGGATCCATCTCATTTGGCCTTCGCAGCTTCAGTTGACGTAAATTGTATAGGTAAATCGCTACCAGCAATCCGACGCATACAGCGCCATGATGTCAAAAATATTGAGAATCACATTCTTATTGGGCGGGCAGACGAATAGATGGACAAACAAACAAAGAAATTAACGCTCTTTTGTATTTGTATAGTTAACCGAAATTTATATATAATTCGTATTGATTACTAAATGGGTTCTATGACCACATGCTAGTGTAAAACACGGCGTGTGACTTTGTGCCATGAAAACAGCGGCTACAGCTTACGGGTTGAAATACACACTATAACGATTGGGCTTGTTTTATATATCGAAGAAATTTTAAATGATACTGCTGCTAGAGTTGTGACATTTTTATTGAAAAAACGTTGGGGCTCCTTAATGAATCTATACAATTTATAAATATGTGTGTAATACGTAACAAACGGTGACGTCGTCACATGAAAACGTCATCGGGCAGGGCGAGTCCCCCCGCCCTCGTCGTCCCGCCCTCCTCGAACGTGACTGTCTTGTCACGCCCCGCTCGTACGCCACGCATGCCTGTCGCTAAATCGAACTCGCTCAGACTGCGCGGTACGAAATATTCGCGGCAGCGGTCGGCAGAGGGTGCAGAGCGGCGTGCACCTGATTGTCGCGGGAAGCTCTCTTCGTTGCTGCCGGGCCGTCGCCGTGGCAGACTGCTGAACCGGATCGGGTCCGCGGGGTCCACTCGAAACGCAACTTGCGGCTTATCGGTGGGAGGCGGACGAGCAAGTGCCGGCGGGGCGCGCCGTCAGGAAGGGGCTGGAACAGGACGAGCTGGGCCACAACGCGCACCCAGACCGCGTACCGCTGCAGCTAAATCCTCCCGCGCCAAGTTGAAGCATGTTGCGACGAGCGCTATGCCTACTAAGATATAGAGACAGCACGCACCGATGGCGACATCCTCGGCACGCGCCGACACCGAGGCGGCATAGCGGCCTGGCCTCAGCTCGCCGAACCCTACGGTAGCCAAACTTGAGAACGAAAAGTAGCAGCCATCCAGTAGGCTCCAGCGCTCTGTGCGTTGAAATAATAACGCTCCAGCACCCACGTACAGCGCCAACGGCAAAACACTAAGTGGCAGCGGTACACGGGAATGGGCTGCACATGGCCAGTGCAGTCCGCCAGCACGTGCGCCCTCCAGAGCCGCCTGGAACGGCGTACGACTACCCCCATCCTGTTCCGTTGAGAGCCCTTTGGCTCCGGGCGCGGCATGTGGACGTGCCGGTCGTAGCCGCGAATAGAGTGCACGACAACCGCGGCCTAGCGCATCACCAACAGTAGATAAATATAGCATGATGATGGGAATGCCAACGCATGCATACGCCACCGCTACTGCCTTTCCTGCCGGCGACGCTGGTGCCAGCTCGCCGTTGCCTGCAAAAGAATCGCCTATTAATGAAACGTAGGTAATCTAGGTAGGATGCATCTGAAAGGACAGAAGCTACACTCACCGATAGTGGTGATGAGAGTAAGCGCGTAGAGAAAGCTCGCCGAAAACGTCCAACGCGGCTCAACAGCGCGCGGGGCGCGATTGGATCCCCCGCGAAGGGCGTCTGCGAGCGCGCGCTGAAAATCGACGAGCTCTCGCGCCGCCAACTTAGTCCAGTTTTCTTTATAGAGTATGTTGAGGTCCTCGGTGATTGCCCACAGGCGTTCGACGGTCCGAGCGCGAAGTTCGCCGCCGGCAGGTGACACGCTGCCATCCCCTGCGCCCCCACCTTCGAGCGCCAGGAATAGAAAACCACCAAGAAGGTTGTAGGTGAGCACGAGGAAGCAGATGGCGAGGCACGTGAGCGGCGAGGCACGGCGGCGGCGCACACCTGCGCAGCGACAACAAAGTGCCCGCGCGCTCTCCGACTCGATGTCTCCGCGCCATGCGCCGCCCTTGCGTGCGCCCGCCCCTGGCATGCCCCCCTAGCGGTGGCGTCCACTCCGCACGCCTCTCATCGTGCCTTGTACTTCTCGTGCGGCGTCTTCCTCCCAGCGACAGTCATGATAGACACTAGAGGGCCGGGGTGAGGTACGATGGGAACAAGCTCGCCTTTTCCTGTTGGAAATACCATATATACAATGACTTTAAACTTGTTTAGGTGCGAGATTAAAAAGGGCAATAAGCAATTCATAGCCTGTTTAACAACAGGTGACCACCTTAGGCAGAAAATAGAAAAAAAATCTAAGAATTTCCGACTTAGTTAACCTTTTCATAACGTAAAAAAACCGTGAAATTACCCACAAATATCTATGCGTTAATGATAATATGAAGTTAATTGTTATTAATCGCGTTGGGATTCTACTTGGGAACCTTGGGAACGCGGCGCGTTCTACTTAGACAAACTTTCGGATACGAAATTAGTCAGGATTTGAGTAAATTTAGACAGGGAAATAACATACCATACCATACTACCAGCCCATTAATGCTCCACTGCAGGGGCTTAGGCCTCCTCTTGGGATTACGAGGCTTGGAGTTTAATCCACCACGCTACTCCAGTGTGTGCTGTCTGAGGCACAGTCAGTGATATGTCCATAAGTTAGAAAAAACTCATTGGTACATGCCTTGGGATTGAACCAAGAGGGCTCGTTACCACTCGGCTATCACGACATTTTATAAGGAAATAACAATAGTCTATTATAATTTAAAAAAAAAACACCTTTTATAAACGCGTTAGGGTGGAATTTTTGATGGAAATTTTAAGTTACGATAGATACGATAGCACAATTTTTGGGAGCGTAATAGTCTAAGATTTAGATCTATTCTATCTATAACCTTCATTCTTCTCCCAGGTGATATTGTTCTATAAAATATATGAATTTAAACATTTTTAAGCCGGGGTGGTACTCTAAATCCGGTCCAGGCTATTTTGTAATTAAAATTGTCAATGAATTTTGACATGTAAAAAAAAATAAAAGTATAACAGAATAATTTAAAAAATCGGATTTAAAAATTTATAACAAAATTAAAAAGTTCCGGGAATAAATCCCGATTGCAAAACTTCTCAACTCAAAAGAAAAAGAAAATTATTAACTGGAAAGAGAAATACAACCGTTATTCTATAGAATTTAGTTTGAACAACGTAAAATGCATCATGCAATGCTTTTTGTGCAACATTTATCTAAGCAGATATTAAAATAGACATAATATATACATATATAATATATTATATAAATATGACCGGAATGGTTTAAGGTATTGCAGCCGAGGTCTAACAAACCAATAACTTAAATATTTTTGGTAGTGTCTTTATTGTGTAGGTATCTCATACTATTCCAGTCATATGTATATTATAGTACGTATATAAAAGAGACAAAATCAAAATCAAAAAGTTTTTATTCAATTCAACATAAGATGTTTACACACCCTTATTGAAAGTCAAAATGAATTGATTAGGTGATTAGGTACCAGTTCCGAAAATAGAAGGAGAAGAACCGGCAAAAAACTCCTCTCTGTTTATTTTAAATAAATTATAAAATTAAATAAGTAATTAAATAAGTATTTAAATAAGTTATAAAATTTCCCATGAAAGAATTATTAACCTTTGAGAGTCTGAACCTGGGAATCGATAACACATGCTTATGTCTTGTATTTAAGTTGTGGCTATCACCCACCCTAGAGAAAGCGTTTAAGTTTTACTGTTGTGTTAAGTTTTACGTTTAAGTTGTACTGACATGGGACTGTCAAAATGTTCCTTCTCTAAAGTGAGCCATCACACTATCTCTAGATTTTAATTTATATACAGCTCGAATATCCCTTTTCTGCAGAACAAATATTGTTTGAATGTCAGCGGCCTTTGCCCAGAGCAGAATGCCATATGACATTATGCTATGAAAGTAGCTAAAATAAACTAGCCTTGCTGTAGGCACATCGGTTAGTCTTCTTATTTGGCCGATTGCAAAAACAGCAGAGCTCAGTTTACCAGCCACTCTCATAACATGAGGACCCCATTGTAAATCTGCATCTATAGTAAATTCCCAAGAACACAGTTTCATTAACCAAACATAATGAATCCCCACCAAGTTTCAAATTGACATCAACTTCCCTAACATTGGGCAATGTAAATTTTAAACATTTTGTTTTATTTGCGTTTAATAAAAGGTATTAGCGTTGAACCAATTTAAGACCTGCAAATGCGAAGAGTTTACTATTGAAAATTCCTCTTCATTTCTATTAATTTTAAATACGAGAGAAGTGTCATCAGCAAACAACACTATCTCGGCAGATTTTTCTACCACATAAGGTAAGTCATTAATATACACTAGAAACAGAAAGGGACCCAATATAGATCACTGAGGAACTCCCATTTTTCGCAATAGAACCCATCAACTTAACTCTATTAATATCAACTTTTTGAATTCTATTACAGAGGTATTATTCTATTAGATTGTTAGCACCGTTACTTACACCATAATGGTTTAATTTAAGCAACAATGTTCGATGGTCAACACAAGCAAATGCCTTTGATAAATAACAAAAGACCCCTATAGCATTTTTAAAAGTTTCCCATGCATCAAAAACATGTTTAAAATGTTAAATGCCAGCGTCTGTTGTGGATTTTCCTTTTGTAAAGCCAAATTGTTTTCAATGGAGTAAATTGTGGGACATAAAATAAGAAAGCATTTAATCGAGCATGATTTTTTCGAAAATTTTGCTTAATGTGGGCAATACTGCTATTGATCTATAATTAGTGGGGTCCTTTTTATCACCAGATTTTATGTCGTATTAATGAAGTCAAATAATTAGAGTAAAAACGTATTGTTCTGCATTCTAAACTCTTTATAAAATATTGTGAAGATTTCAAGTATTCGGTGTAGTGTTTGATAAACGGGTGATATAGGGTGCACGAAAAGTCGAAAGCCGAGGTGATTGAGTTCTAACATAACTGTTATAAAGCAATTTATAAGCAAAAGCCGCATCAAATGGCCTTTCGATGCGCAAAATTAATCCCAGTTGTTTGTAAGCCTTTTGTTAAAACTGTATTGATATGTGGTATAAAAGTTAGCTGGAAATGGGAAGGATGTCCTGTTACTCCAGAAGTTGCATGCAATTATGCATGTAGCAATAATATTCCTAATGCCTGATGTCTGTTTATATTGAAACCACAAAGTTTATTGTTATTCGATTTTAATTTTAAGCATTGATATGCAAGTAATCTTAATGAGTGTGCTATTATCATTTAGTTCCTAATACCTAATGTTTGTTGATTGAAACTAATAAGTTTATTCTTATTAGATTTTAAGATTAACATTTGATACTCCTGTTCCTCATTTCTTAAGTACAAATAAAGATATAATACTGTAAACGTATATTATTTTCATACATAACACATGTCAAAAACCGGGTGTTGCACTCATTCAGGGAACGTCAACGTCATTTAGGGACCTTCGCTGTCATTTTGGGAACACCCCCATCATTTTCGGGAACGTCACAAAAACGGCAAATAAATCACAAATAAGAAACGTCATAGTTGAATCTTGCATATACAACATAAAATGACCTTTGAACTTTTGTTTTTATGTTATTGATATACCGCATAGTGCAAGAATGTATAAAATAAATTGAAATTTTGGAGCAGAATATACATCAAATGAAAATTTATAGGAGTAATTTGAAAAACAAGCATTTTGATTATAAAAACATACAAAATATCAACATTTTCCGATTTAGGAAGAGGTATATTAAAATTTATTGAAGGTGATCCTTAAATGCCTTAGTTATATTATTATTTAAAATTTGTTTAAAAATGTTCCCGAAATGACTCACAACTCTGGCAAAATTCTCAATAATAGGTAGAATTTCGAAAATATACATTTTTGTGCGTGCCTCTTCACATAAAATATTCGTAATAAATTACACAACAGAATCCTCTTGTTAGTTTTCTTTAAAAGGAAACTTAATTTTTCAGATATTTGAAAACCGAAAATGCTCACCTCTCTGATTTTCACCCATATACCATTAAATCATAAGTCTTGAATTCTATGTATATAATATTAAATGATAAGTTTTCATAGTATCCGGTGGGTGCGACCACGTTATTTTATTTTGAAAGTCAGAAATGGTCCATTGGAAAGTTACATTTGGGGTTGCGTTTTTTAGAGGCCGCAATTTTATTGTTTAGAAGTGTAGGAGGAGTCAGTGTAAGGTTAAAACCAAGTTTGTGGGGTCGCCATCCTTGTCCCACGGCCGCCATCTTGGAAAAAGGGGTTGAAATGGTTTTAACGGTTTATCTCGTAAACTATTGGTCTCATACAAAAAAATTGTTAACAATTTTTGTTGCAAATTAAATTATCTACAACTTTGGTTTAGTAATTTTTTGTCGTAGAACCATAAACAAAAAAGTTATGAGCAAAAATGTACAGAAATTAGATTTTTCGGTATAACTTTTTTTCTAATCATTTTACGAAAAAATAATATCTAATCATTTTTGTAGATCGTGTTCTGAGGAACAACTTTTATTTGGAATATTTTTAAATGTAGTCAATAGTTAAGGTTTTACAGCGCTTCGAAGCGAGTACCATTTTTCAGTACTCATAACTATACATATATTATATGTATGTATTAATGATTTGCCATAAGTTTTTATCATCTTGTTTGTTTATTTATGATAATCTTTTTAATTATTGATTTTGCAATATTGTAATTAATTAATTACAATATCATTATAAAATAATAAAATCCTGACGAAGTATAATAATCAAACATCGTCTTTTGAAAGAAAATAGTCTATGTACAGATGTTTAATTCACTCTAACAAGTCTCCTTGCCCGCAAAACACGCACAAGTGTTCCATTGTGCTCGGAGTAATGCCCGTCAATGGAGGTTTGTTGTTTTATCGACGCAGCAAGTGTTATAAAAACTTAGTTAAAAAGTGTGGTCTTTTTTGTTTTTTTGTTCTTACCAGTTTTAATGTGTCTTTACCATTTACACTATTTAACCTTCTATATTTATTTCAAATCCTTACGTTCATATAAAAAAGTTTTCTTTGATCGCCTTTTCTACCACCTATAGTATTTAACTTAAGAATGTTTTATAGGTATATTCATGTCTTTAGCCGTTTCTGACGTGTCTTCACCAGTTGATGATCGCTAAATATTTCTCGAATACATGAACATAATGAGTGCACCATGGCTTAATAGTTTTGCGAAATACATTTAATATCCATAATGTATACAAAATGAATATAAATGAATTGAAGGTAAATTCAACACTACTGATTAAGTTACTTAAAATTAGCACATTTGATTAAGTACTCATATTTTTATTCTGTTAGCCACGTGGCTTTTGTTAGTATGTATTCATATGTTAACTGTTAGTTTTAAAAATTTTCGAAGTTCGAAGTTTACCGAAAAATATGGTGTATTCTTATTCTTATTATTATTATTACAGTATTATGTCATAATTATGGTATATTATTGTAGGGTTGTGCTGCCGACATCAATAATAATATTTTTCTACAGAAAAGAGCTATTCGTGTCATATATAAATCATATATGGGCTCTAGAGATTCATCCAGTGATAAATTTAAATCAATATTATGACAGTATATTCATGAAATTATATTACATTGTTCATGAAAATAACACCAAATTTAAAAAAGAACAATAATATACACAATTTTAATATTAGGAATAAACATAAACTCGCAGTACCCACTAGTAAGCTCCACAAAATAAGTAATTGATTCAAAGGTATTCGTGTACGCCATTTTGAGAAGATTTAGTAATAAATTTCCAAGAAATATAATAGATTTGTCAATGAATAAATCCATGAATTATGTAAAACGACAACTTATGAGTAAAGCATATAATAATTTAAAAGAATATATAAAAAAACAAGCCACTCTAAATTTCTTGCAGTGTTCTTCATAAAGTGGTCGAGTATGAACCTGCTTAGACCTCGGCTTAGACTTAGCATTATGACGTTTAAAAGTGACAGCAGAGTGTTCTACTTAAAAATAAATGATTTTTTTAAAATCAATACTCATATGATTACAGTTTTAACGTGTTGCTTTGTGTGTGAGTTTATGTTATCTGTATTCATTCGGATATTAACACATTATTTTAAATGTGATAATCACGATAATGTCATTAATGTAGTGAGTTGAGAGAGTGCATTGTACTGACGAAATATAGAAGATACGATATATGATGAAGTATTAAACTTTGAAATGGTCTTGTAAAAACATATTTTACAACGTTTGTGGGCTGTCACAAACATTTACCGTGTTTGTCTAAATCCAAATATTGTATCAAACCACACTGACACATATAATTCAAACTAAAGAAATATCTTTTTAGAGCTCCGTAGCCAAATGCAAAAAAGAAACCCTTATAGTTTCGCCATGTCCATCTGTCTGTCTGTCTGGGGTTTTTCTCGGAAACTATTGGCAATATATAGATGAAATTTGGAAGGTAGATGTAATCTATGAACCGCTACACAATGACGAGGTAAAATTAACTAAAGCCAAACCGTTGTTTTTGGATATGTCAAAAAAAAATTATGACGGGAGTATATATAACGTAGTTAAAAGGAAAACTTTCGTATTATTTAACGAGTAATAGATTAACTTATAAAATACAAACTAATTAAAAACTAAAAGTATTTTTATAGATCTTAATTATCCTTTAATAATATGTAATATATTGTCTTTCTTTATTCTATTCAATAAAAATTTGTTTTATACTTATAAAATTTAGTTTTGTAAGTAAATTTTTTAAAAATTCCATAGGAAATGACAGATAGCGTGTTATTTGCATTCTTTGCAGAGCTTATTGTTTTCACAATCGATACCAAAAGTCAAAGCTTCACTGTAATAAAATAAGTAATAAAAATTGTCTCTAGCCATCAGTGCACTCATGTTCTTACTTTCCGGATTAGCCAAAGGATTGAGCGCCTTTTAAATAACTAACGAAATAAAAATGAAATGAAAATGAAAAAAGAAAAGAAAAGCATCTGTCTGTACTTTCGAAACATAGATTTTTCTTATGCTTATCTTTTTATTTGCACCCCACCAAAAACAAAACACGCTTTTTTTTTTTAGTTTTTGGCTGTTTGTTTGTCTGGGGTAATCTCCGAAACAGCTAAACCGGGACTTTCATTTGCAGATTGAGGTCTTGCCGTGGAGTAATCGAGGCTACTTTTTATCCCAGAAATATTAATATATTCTATACATATAAATAAAATATGTCTGTTTGTAATATTAAAATGAAGGTTGCGATCCGGCCGGATTTGGACTGATCTGACCAGGATGTTTTAACTAACCTTTTTCGTTCCAACATGGGCCGTTAGTGCAATGTAAAAAAAATTATACGTGCGAATTCATCTTTACTGTGACTAATTTTAAAAAGACAAAATTTATTTCTCAGTATTAAAACGAATAAAATTACAAATTAAGAATCAAAGCGATTAAAATCTAAAAAATTTCAGTTTTGGATAATTTTTGTTACGGGGTGTACCTATCTCAAAAACTAAACTAGGTAGGATTTTAAAATTTTAGATTAGAAAATTACATCCATAAACTGATTAAATTTAATTGCGAATGTAGTCCACGTAGGTGGAGCCGCACACGGTCGCTACGGAAAAAAATTAACAAAAAAAAAGTATAGCATTGCCAAGCATAATATTATGAAAATACTGTGAAAAAAATATGACGCAGGAGTAACGGTGTATCTGATACAAATAAGAAAATCGAGTTAAATGTGAGGCAAACGTCTACAGATAATTACAATTAAGTATTTTTATTTGTTACGATTTTCAGATCGGTACAGGGAACCGGTCGAAGAATAATAATTATTAATGCTATTTATTTTACTAGTCGTATTAAAGTATTAACTCCGTTTTAGTAACGGGGCAATGAACAACATCGGAAATGGGCTTTGGGAACGCGACGAGGAGATGAGACTATATACAAGCAGGCTATAACAAATGAAATACTTCTAAAGTTCGGGCTACGCTTACTTACTTCTGGTCTCTTGAGAATTTAGAATATGTTTCCGGTCATACTGTGTCGGAAATATTTCTTCTGTTGGAAAGTTTTTACTAAATTTACGTTTTGTAGGCACCTGTAATGAACAAACCAAGTTTTCTGATGAACCTAGGAGACCGGTATGTCGGTGGATTTCAGCTCAACCGAGGACAGGGGAGGCGCGAGAGGCGCGGCCGCGACCACAGTTCAGGCTCCGAGTGACTAATGACGGGGCGAATTCAATTACTCGCTCGATGAAACCGCCCGATCTGTGTCGGAGTTTTTTGACAGCTTCCATTTTCACTGAACAACGGTCGTTGTTCCTGGCGTCGCCGGCTCGCCCGGGCTGTACGCCGGAAAAGTCGCTGATATGACCCACGACGGGAGGTATGTCGGATCACTACTTATTATAGTTACCGTCACAGGCAGGCGCACCGAACACATTTCAGAACCGGATTCTTAGCAGGTTACGGATCGCTGTTGCCGTCGACTCAGAATATAAAATGGTTAAACCGTCAGTCGTTCGACGGGGCACAGCTTTGGGAATCCAGTTTTGCCACTGGTTCACACTACTCACCACGGCGTCGGGCGGCGAACACAAGGGATGGCCGCTCTTACGTTGCCGGGTACCGTCTTATGGAAACTTCGGAGCACTTCGAACACTTCGAGATCCGTTCATAATTTACGAGTCGGGTGACCGTCTCGCTGTGCACGTGTAAATCGCCGGCCGCCACGCGAGGCACTGGCGACCGCTCCTCCCCCGCTATAGAATGTTGCGTGCGCACAGTCAGTGATGCAGCGGCTGCACCGGCAGTGCCATGGAAGACGTTCCTCTCCTACTGTGATCTGACTCCAGCCTGACCTTGAAATCAAGACCCGCCAATCGAACAACCGACAGTCTTCAAGGCGGGCTTTAATTCTTTTTATTTTTCATGTCCGTTACCATTCACCTTCAAAACTAATTAATCTTTTTCGTTGCAGTTATTAGGATTACATAATTAGATACCAATCAAATTCGAGCAGATACGTAGATATGTTTTACAGTTATAAGTAACCAGATGGCGCTGTAATTAATGTGTTTTTCTAAAAGACTGGGCCCATTTTGATGCGAAGTTTTATGTTACGTGGGTATCACTTCGAAGCAGATTCTTAGGCATGTTTTATAGTTATTAGATCACCAGAGGGCGCTGCAGTACACGTGTTTGCCTAAAAGGGCTGTTTCAATTTTATGCAGTTTTATGCATGTTTATGGGCTGTTTTCAGGGTCGATGGCGGTTTTGCTGTGGATGTGTTTCTGTTGAACGAGTAGATTGTTCAAATTTACTGTTTTTTTTTTTGTATTTGCACAGGTAGTATATCAGTGCAAGTGTTTAAACTTGTTCTGCAGTTATATGCTACCAAGAAGCGCAGAAGTACATATTTTTATCTGAATAAAGTGTCTGGTTCGAATTTAACCCTATATTTCGCATAAGTATTACTGCAGAGCTGGTTCTTAGACATGTTTCACAGTAATACTCGTAGACCACTTGGAGACTTTGCAGATGCGTTTCTCTGAAACGTCTTTAAGATTTTGAGGCCACCTTTTCATCACCGACGTGAAGTTAGCAGCCAAAGTAAGCTACCCGGGGTAGGTACCAAATTGTAATCCGGCCAAATTATGTATACCAAAAGTAACTATCAAGATATTTAAGAATATCAACAATGGTTTGTAAACAAAATTGTTCTTTCGAAAATACCGGACATTTAAAATACCAATCACGTCAGTCGATGAGTCTAGGTATTCTATTATTCCAGATGTTAAAAAAAAACGTTAGGTAGTCCTTTTCCTAAAATTGTGTGGTGTCTAGACTAAACGAAAAAATTTCAATAGAGATTAAAATTGGTGTTATCAATTAAAATGTTTTTCTTCACTGGAAAAAAATCTAAAACGCTTTCAGAATCGGTGTCACTCAAATGTCGCATATGTGTAGTTTTAGTCGCCTTTGTGTTTTTAAATAGTGCTCCTGATTAACTTTTTAGTGGTGATGATTGGAGTACAAATTTGTCTATAAAAGGTTTCCCAACGATGTCCTCATCCTTCTCCAAACTTGGGCATGATCTCGAGCCTGCCTCCCCATTTAGAACTTTATGCAGCTGATCTTTACCACCGAATCATCATATATGTATATATTAATACGCTAAGGTTAAGATGTTTGCCTCCCTTTTTAGAAAAAAACCTCACAATTATTACTCCACATGAATTTTATATCATTTTAGAGTTAATTGCTTGCTCTACCGGCATCAACTACGAAGAAATTTATTATTGCTTTTGTTTTTGTAAATTAATTAATTATTAAAATTATATATGTAGATATACATTAAGACACAATACGAGGATGCTGCCATCTGACGGCTTTAATTTTGAAACAACGTCAACATGATTGACGATACTTGCGCATCTATATGACAATTTTAGTAAAATATTTTCTTGATCTGCCATCTAAACTTCAAAATGTAATACAATAAAAAGAAGAAAGTTATAAACAGTGTACACATTAGAAAAGAATTGCAATAAATTTTGATTTATTAAATTGAATTGAATGATTTATTTACATAATAAATAAAAAAACAATAAAACAAAATGCTTATTAATAATATAGTAATAAAATATAGTAATACTATATAATAATATACTGCAATGGTGATCGGTTCTAACAAAACCGTAATTATTCCAAGAATAATATTAATCCCATCAGGTCCTACTATTCCGTTTAAGCTACGAGGAAAGCACCTACCAATTAAATTTGCATTTGCTATGACTATCAACAAATCTCAAGGTCAAACGTTGGAGCGAGTAGGAATTTTTCTGCCGCCACCAGTATTCACTCATGGGCAGTTATACGTCGCCCTTTCCAGAGTTCGAAATTTTAAAAATTTAACTATTTCAATTACAGAAAGTGCCAAGCAAATTGTAACAGATGACTTTATCTATACTTCAAATATTGTTTATAAAGAAGTTTTGTAATAAACAATAAATTAAATAAATATTTTTAATAATTTTGTAAAGTGATAATAATTATTATACTTATTTAGTGCGAATTATTCGCAGGGGTACAGCTATATTGTGTATTTATCCAATTTGTCTTTGAAACCATTTTCAATGTTAGTATTATAATTGAGTACATTTCACCTAGCATTCATTTTGTAATTACCGTGTAAAGGTATTAGGCTGTCATAAATTGTTAGGGATGGCTGGAACACAAGATCTTCTTCGTGACATATGCTTGTTCCACAACTTGTTCTTTACTACTTCTTTTTCTAGCCATAATGGTCTGAAGAAAAATGACACCTAATTACCATTCATAACAGCTCATTACTATTCGCAAGTACAGGAATCAACGGTAAATATATAAATTGTAATTAGATTTGTAAACATTGTAATCAATTACTCATTACTTAGACAAGGTTTAAAATAATCAAATATACTAGCGAAAAGTAACCCATTTTACGTATGAATAAAAGGAACATAATTTTGGGAAATAAAGTATTTTACTACCTTTTTCAACACAAACGGTATGTAGAAATATTCCGAATCAAGTCGCTTTTTTTTTTTTTTGGAGAGGTGATTTTGAATTTTTGCCACAAAATTCGCTCTTTGGACGCATGTATTTATTTCAATTTATAGAAAGAGACAACTACAGACAATCGATGGGTGCGGAACGGGTTTCGTTATGATGCGTAGTTATCCAAATACAAGACTGAACATGTTCTCGAATGGTAATTATGATGAAAAGTCAGGACATTTTTCAGAATACCATAAAACCAGTCAAATATATTTTTTCACAATTAATAGTTTTTCCCTGGATACATTAATTATTCTATTATTTTCATAATAGGTTAGGTTAGGTTAGATTTTTTTTTTAGAATAACTTTAATGCCATAGACTCGGAGTCCATGCCTTTGAGAGAGCTTTATTTTATTTTAATATTCTTATACTATACTTGATATGGCTTATCTGCTCGCTACTTGTCGCTTTGTTTACCTATGTGAGTTTCCCGGGCAAAAGTCGTCTTCGGGTTTCCCGCCGCATCGATGTCAGCCACGCCATCTCCCCTTGTGCATGTGCTGTTCCTCCTTGCTGCTATTCGGAAGATGTTCTCCGCATAGGTGAGGAACAGGCTTCTTTTTTGAGAGTCCAGCATTAGCGCGCTAATTGTTGGTTCGGTTAGGTCTATATTTAGTTGGCTCGTCAGGCTGTGACGGGCCACCTGAAAACGAGGACACTACCACGACCTCAGCGTCGCACTCACAACCAGGACTGTCTTTCAACTTGAACCTGTGCAAGTACTCCGCTATTCCACCATGTCCCATCCAGACCTGCATTTGCACAGGCGTCAGTCTGGTCGCTCTCACCACGCGGAACGCTTGGTCCACGTGTGGCAAGATCTTTTTCGTGACTATGCCCGTTCGCGAAGTTTCATATCTATCCTGCCATTTCAGGACAGACTCTTCGCGTATGCATTTCTTGACGTGACTAAGGGGAATTTTGTCGTAGTCTACGGCAGTGCATGCTCCCAGAGCCGCTTTCTTCGCCAGTTCATCGGCCCTCTCGTTTCCCTGTGTCCCCACATGTGCTCTCAGCCATAAGAGCCGAACATCTCTTTCCTCCGCCCTGACTTCCCCCAGGACTTCCCTAATCCTTTTTGCCAGCGGATGGCTCGTTTTAGGATCTTTGAGCAAGTCCAGAGACGACCTCGAATCGCTCAGGATGTTAACCAGGGCTTTCCCACTTGCTTGCGCCCATGAGACCGCCCTGGAGAGCGCGTGGAGTTCGGATTGGAAGACAGAGCAAGCGGGGTCCAGACTAAAGGTGAAGTTTTTGACTTCTTCACCATCCTGCCACCAAGTGAGTGCAGCCCCTACCTTTCCCTCGATCTTGCTGCCATCGGTGTAAATTTTCGGCCCGATGACAGCAATATCGAAGGTGGCTGCCACCTAACCGGCCAAGCCTTTCCCTCTCCACCTTGTCTCCAATTCTAATCTCTAATTCCATTCTTTCTCTTAATAATACAGGGCAGTCCAATATAAGGTGGAGAATCGTTTGCTCACAGGAGGGGTCGCAGACGCAGCACGGCGAGTCCTTCAACTTAAATCTGTGAAGATATTGTGCGAACCCGCCGTGCCCCGTCAGCGCCTGTGCCAACTGTTGCGACATTCTGACTCCCCTCAGGACCCTATACGCTTCTTCCACCCGGGGAAAGAAGCACTTCGTGACCGACGCCGTGCTTCCCTCAGCGTACCTGTGCTGCCACTTTTCCAGGGTCGCCGCTCTGATCACACGTTTAGCGTACGACAGCGGATATCGGTCATAATCCGCCGCCGTCCGTTTGGTCAGAGCGGCGTTCCTGGCGAGCTCGTCCGCACGCTCGTTTCCGGCCACTCCGACGTGCGCTCTAACCCAAAATAGGCGCACCTGCCGGCCCTCCGCACGTAAATCCGAGGTGTCGCGCCGCACAGCGAAGGCCAGCGGGTGGAAGGTTCGCGCGCTGGTCAACAGGTCCAGCGAAGACTTAGAGTCGCTGAATATGTTGACCAGCGGTTCGCGACTACGTACCACCCACCGGACCGCCCTGTGCAGCGCGTACATCTCGGCCTGAAAAACAGTGCAGAAGGGCTCGAGTCGAAAGGCCGAGTGCACGGACTCCGCACCGTCCCGCCACACCGTCATGGCCGCACCTACTTTGTTGTCTATACGACTGCCGTCAGTATAGATGTGCGGCCCGACGATGGATAACTCGTTTAGCGTTGCGGAATCCATGCACCCGACACTCTCGTACCCGATCATCGGCTAGTGCGCGGGGTGCAGCGCCTCGTCAAAGGGGACGGGACTCTCAAACATCCGGTCGGCTGCAATACCATCCAACTCCCTTCCCCGCCTCACCTCGTAGAGTTTCGCCGCCTCGCCCACACGTAGGTCAAGCGGCAAAAATCCAGAGAGGATCAGCGCGGAGTGGAGCGAAACGATCCGGTAAGCCCAACATGCTTTCAACGCGACGCTCCGTTGTAGAGCGTCGAGCATCTTACGCATGCCGAGCTTCTCAGCCGCCGGTGCCCAAGCGCACGCAGCGTACAGAACGATAGGTTCAACCACGGAAATATATATGGCCCTCACGACCTCCGGGTTCAGTCCCCACGTGACCTTGGTAGCGCGAGCTAGCTGCTTGTAGATGCCCGCAGCTTTTGCGCACACCTTGGTCACGTGGGGAGTGAACGTCAGTTTCCTGTCTATGGTGAGGCCAAGGAGACAAATGTCATTGACCAGGCCTATCTGTTCGCCATTCATGTGTATGACTGGAGCGTCAAATTTCAGTTTTTTGGTAAGCACCATCGCCTTGGTTTTGGATGGTGCAAACTTCAACTTATTTTTGACACCCCACTCACACACCGTGACTAAGGCCTGGTTGGCCTGCACCTCTAGCTCAGGACCCGACCGTCCAGAGAACATGAGGACCACGTCATCTACAAATGCTTGCACATGCACGCCGAGTTCCCCGAGTTCTCGAAGTAGGGAGTCCAGTATCAGATTCCAGAAGGTTAAACCGGCAATTAAGCCTTGTATACAACCCCCTGAAGTCCCCTTACTGAACTCCTCTCCAGCATATCTAACCAGCACCCGACTATCTCGCAGGTGGTCCACCACCATGCCGTAGAGGTTTACGGGGCAGGCCTTGGCAATCAGCAGGTTAGGTTAGGTTAGGTTAGGCGTACAACAGGTTAGGTTAGGTTAGGTTAGGTTAGGTTTTTTTTTTTTTTTTTTTTTTTTTTTTTTTTTTTTTTTTTTTTTTTTTTAAATAAACCCCCCGGCTTTTCACTGGCCGGGCCCTTTGCCATTCATCAATCCCTTTTCATACCATCACGCTTATTTTCGTCAATTTGCCCTACGACTTAAATCTATAAGGTAATAAATATTCAATGGCTTCGTTTATTAGCTTTTTCTCATACATCTTACATTAACAATCTTATACAACTTATGTCTATTAAAATTCTTTACAATTTTTTCGCTTTTTAAAATTCTTATTATTACTAATTACAATTACACAATTATACTATTATAGTTTTAAAATTTACAACTTCAATATTATTACATATCACAAAACAATTATTACATTTTTCGCCTACTAGAAATCTCTCCAGTCTTACAATAAGTTGTATACATATTTATTGTCTGTTTTCTTTATCTGTTCAGTTCTTATTAAGTACATTTATTCTTTTTACCAAATCAATCATATATTCCATTAGATACTTGCCTTTTTCTTTATCCCCTAAAATCCCCCCAAGACTTTCTCTCTCTATCCTGTCTCCAATTTTAATCTCTAATTCCGTTCTTTCTTTTAAAAATACAGGACAGTCCAATATAAGGTGGAGAATCGTTTGCTCACGGGTGGGGTCGCAGACGCAGCACGGCGAGTCCTTCAACTTAAATCTGTGAAGATATTGTGCGAACCCGCCGTGCCCCGTCAGCGCCTGTGCCAATTGCTGCGACATCTTGACTCCCCTCAGGACCCTATACGCTTCTTCCACCCGGGGAAAGAAGCACTTCGTGACCGACGCCGTGCTTCCCTCAGCGTACCTGTGCTGCCACTTTTCCAGGGTCGCCGCTCTGATCACACGTTTAGCGTACGACAGCGGATATCGGTCATAATCCGCCGCCGTCCGTTTGGTCAGAGCGGCGTTCCTGGCGAGCTCGTCCGCACGCTTGTTTCCGGCCACTCCGACGTGCGCTCTAACCCAGAATAGGCGCACCTGCCGGCCCTCCGCACGCAGATCCGAGATATCGCGCCGCACAGCGAAGGCCAGCGGGTGGAAGGCTCGCGCGCTGGTCAACAGTTCCAGCGAGGACTTAGAGTCGCTGAATATGTTGACCAGCGGTTCGCGACTACGTACCACCCACCGGACCGCCCTGTGCAGCGCGTACATCTCGGCCTGAAAAACAGTGCAGAAGGGCTCGAGTCGAAAGGCCGAGTGCACGGACTCCGCACCGTCCCGCCACACCGTCATGGCCGCACCTACTTTGTTGTCTATACGACTGCCGTCAGTATAGATGTGCGGCCCGACGATGGATAACTCGTCTAACGTTGCGGAATCCATGCACCCGACGCTCTCGTACCCGATCATCGGCTGGTGCGCGGGGTGCAGCGCCTCGTCAAAGGGGACAGGACTCTCAAACATCCGGTCGGCTGCAATACCATCCAACTCCCTTCCCCGCCTCACCTCGTAGAGTTTCGCCGCCTCACCCACACGTAGGTCAAGCGGCAAAAATCCAGAGAGAATCAGCGCGGAGTGGAGCGAGACGGTCCGGTAAGCCCGACATGCCTTCAACGCCATGCTCCGTTGCAGAGCATCAAGCATCTTACGCATGCCGAGCCTCTCAGCCGCCGGTGCTCAAGCGCACGCAGCGTACAGGACGATAGGCTCAACTACGGAAATGTATATGGCCCTCACGACCTCCGGGTTCAGTCCCCACGTGACCTTGGCAGCGCGAGCTAGCTGCTTGTAAATGCCAGCAGCTTTTGCGCACACCTTAGTCACGTGGGGAGTGAACGTCAGTTTCCTGTCTATGGTGAGGCCCAGGAGACAAATGTCATCGACCAGGCCTATCTGTTCGCCATTCATGTGTATGACTGGGACGTCAAATTTCAGTTTTTTAGTGAGCACCATCGCCTTGGTTTTGGATGGTGCAAACTTCAACTTATTTTTGACGCCCCACTCATACACCGTGGCTAAGGCCTGGTTGGCCTGCACCTCTAGTTCAGGACCCGACCGTCCAGAGAACATGAGGACCACATCATCCGCGAATGCCTGCACATGCACGCCGAGTTCCCCGAGTTCTCGATGTAAGGAGTCCAGTATCAGATTCCAGAAGGTTGGACCGGCAATAGAGCCTTGTATACAACCCCCTGAAGTCCCCTTACTGAACTCCTCTCCAGCGTATCTAACCAGCACCCGACGATCTCGCAGGTAGTCCACCACCATGCCGTAGAGGTTCACGGGGCAGGCTTTGGCGATCAGCTGGTCATTCAGAGCTGGCCACCAGGCGTTATCGAAGGCTCCCTCTATGTCCAAGGACACCATCAAGACAATCAACTTGGATTTAAGTTGATGTCTGAGGTGAGCCATCAGGTCATAGAGGGAGTCCTCGGTCCCGCGCTGTGGCATGAAGCCATACTGTGTCGCCTGCAGCTTCGGCAGCAAATGCCACTGAAGGCGTTTGACCAGCAACCTTTTTAATGTTTTGCCCAGGACCGAGAGTAGTCCTATGGGTCGTCGGGATCTCGGCTGGGAGTAATCCTCCCTTCCGGACTTCGGTATGACCTTTATCACCGCTATTTTCCAAACCCTGGGAAAGCATCCTAGGGCCAAGCATCTATTAGCTATGGCCCTAAACAATCCCAAGTTTCGGAAAACAGCAGCTCGGCATATGTCGGCGGTGAATCCGTCAATCCCCGGGGCTTTTTTGGGATTAAAATCAACCAAAGCTTGTTGCACTTCAGCCTCGGTGAATGACGGATCCGCGCCCGACAATAACCCGCATGCCCGGGAGGAAGCATCCCCCCCTTCCGTCCGCCTTCTAACCTCGCTATGGAAAGCGTTGTCCGTATCCACACGATCATCCGGAAAGAACGTCTCAGCCAGGAGTTGCGCGGAGTCTCTCGCATTGAGGATGTTCCCCGCGCTGTCCTTTAAGAGGACGTCCTCCTGGCGTTTTGCCGTGTTCCGAATGACCCTGTAGATACCGTCCCACATACTCTCTCGATCCTGCGCACTACAAAAGTTTTTCCAGCTGCTGGTCTGTGCCTCCGCTGCAGCCCGCGCGTAAACCTCCTTAGCCTCGACATACTCAGCCACAACGTAAGCACGCCTGCTAGGGGCCGCATTTCGGATGCGCCTCCTCTTCCTTTGCACATCCTTTTGCAGACCCTCGAGCTCGGAACTCCACCATGGCAACTTGACACGAAGCCCTCTGCCCGGCGCGGTTATGGCAGCTTCGCATGCCTGTCGGACGCACCCGGTGTACAGCTCCGCAATCCCTTCGAGTTCGTCACGCGACTGCACCGCCTCCACCGACTCCTCGGTCTTGGCAGAGCCCTGAATTGCTTCATCCAAGACCCTGCCAAACTCCGACCAGTCGGCCCTCCTCGTATTGTACAGTCGCGTGCCGGTATGAGGCTGAGGTTCGAGTCGTCTCCCCAAACCGACGGTGAATGTGACGGCGTTGTGGTCGGACGTAACGAAGTTACGATCCACGGTCCACCTTTCCACCCTACTAAGTAGAGCGGAGGTGCACGCCGTCACATCCACCGCACTCTTGAAGAGGCGGCCCCCCCTATACACCTCAAACGTGGGAATATTTCCCTCGTTTAAGATGTTCAGCCCCATCTCATCAAAAAAATCGCAGACCTCCACACCACGCGCGTCGTTGCGTCCGCTGCCCCACCACAGATTCCAGGCATTGACATCGCCGCCAAGTATGATTCGGTCTGTTCCGAGCTCCGAGCAGACATGTCTCACCCAGTCGAGGTATTCCCCGACCGGCTCACTCCCTTCGAAGTACACCGAAACGACACCTATCCTGTCCCGACCGGCTTCGATCACGGCAGCTGCGACGTTCTCGGTGCTGAGGCTCGGATCCTCGATCACCTTGACGCCGCTGCCCAGGACTACGATGGCTGCTTTGACGGGTTTCCGGCGCGGGGCCACCTTTTGGATGACCCTACAACCGGAAAACCGACGAAGCTCGCCATCAGTACCCACATAGGGTTCCTGGACCATGGCTACCGTGATTTTTCGCCTTTCCGCACCAACCAGCATCTCCGCTGTTGCCAGCTTCGAACGTTGCAGGTTGGCTTGGACGAAACGGAGCGATGTCGTGTCGGCTAACTCTACCCGGGATGAGGTTGCGCCGAGTCGTACGCTGGTAGGGTTTCCCGTGGCGCCCGCCGCTAACAATAGGCCACGCGGGACCGAGCTATAGCGTCCCACTTGGCTCTGACGCCGCACTCTTCGCTAAAAGCCGTATGTGTGACGTCGTCATTGCCGGCCGTCTTACAGTTTGGGCACGTCGGCGCGCCCCCCGCCCTCCTGACCGGGCACCCCACACTCAAGTGCTCGCCGCCGCAGAAGCAACATTTGTCGGCCACATCTTTGCAGAAGCGCTTAGTGTGGCCGAAGCCCAGGCAGCGCGAGCACTGGACGAGGGGTGAATGGTCCCGTACAGGACGGCGTTGGAGGCCCATATAGATGTAGCCCGCCCCAGTCAGACGACGCCATAGCTCGGGCGACACCTCGATTACCGGGTGGCACTCGAGGCTATTCCGCGCCGGCCTACGATAGCGGACGTTCGCCTCGGTTTTACTCCAATCAAGACCGCCGGTACAGTGCCGATTTTGGGTCCGGAGCGACGCCAAGATGTCCTCGTCAGAATTGGATTTTAGGACGTCCCTCACAATGACAAGAGGATTCCTGCACTCCGGTCTCACTATCCGCAGCCCCGTACCGGCCTCCCTCAGCCGCTCCTCTATGCGTCACTTTTAGAGGAGCAGCTGAGGACGACCTTTTGGTTACGGGCCCTTCGGAGCCTATCGACGCACACCCCCATCTCCCTCGCGTTAACCACACTGCGGACCTGGTCCGTTACCTGGTCCGCAGTGTGCCTCCCGTCTACAGAAGAGATGATGAGGGCATGCGCCGCCCCCCCGTTAGGCCCAGAAGCGACTCCGGTGGCCGCCACCGCTTGGGAAGCGGCCACCGGTTTCGCCGCCACCTCTGCATATGATAGCGAGACCGGCCTGCTCTCAATCAGCTTCTTGACCTCCTCGATTTTGTGAGGGACGTCATAATACCCCAGCAGGTCGCGGGTCCCTTTTGTCTCCCGCACCACGGAATCCACCTTCTCCTCTAGGGCGAGACAGCGACTCAGAGTCTGTTCAAGAACCTTGGTGTGTCGCTTCTCGCCCAACTCACTGTCCCGCGCCCGCCTCGCCTTCTCCCTCTCTAATTCCAAGGCGTTGCGAGCCCGGGACTCATCGAGGCGAAGGACCAGCTCGTTGACCTGTCCCAATCTAGCAAGGACCTCCTCCTTTACGTCCTTGCTGATGTTTCTCAGGCCCTCGAGCAGGCCCCTCGCCTCGAGGATCAAACTTCCTATCGCATTTGCAACACCCGCTATCGTCGGCGCCAACGCCAGCCCCGTCGATGTAGACCAACAACTAGCCGGCGACGGCGCCGAAGACAGCGCAGGCGAACTCGGCGGCAAGGGAGACCCTAGCATTTGCGCATGGGCCACCTCCCGAGCCAACGATACTTCCTTACGGAAGTGGCCCACCGCTTCCACCCTCATGAAAGCGCCCCCCTCGGTGTCCGCGAGGGCCGCCGCAAAACGTGACCCGGCCGCCCCGTGCTCCGCCACCACTCTCTTTGCAAGAGGTTTAGGAGAAACCCGAACCTCAGTAGCGGCAGATGGCGAACGAGCATCAGGGACACTAGTCGCCACGGCCCCCTCAGACACCGATACCGATTTTTTACCCATATCCAAGGGTTTCCCGCGACCCTTTTCCCCCTCCGCGGCCGCAGCAACAGCCTTCCGCTTCACCTCAACTTTTTTCATTACTCCCGGCTTCTTACTAATGGGCCCCTTATGGGAGCCCGTGACCGGAGAAGGCTTTTTATTTCCAGGCTTTGCGGCCACTCCGGCCACGGCCACGGAAGGGGAAGACCCCGCAGACGAGCACCTACTACTTGACATTCCGAGCAACAGGCGAGTTCACCCTCCCGCAAGCAAACGAAACCCAAATAATTAGTCTTTATAGCCAATTAATAATTTGGACCGGTCAGCACGTCATATAATATAATGCAATAAATAGTATTCCGGGGGGTTTATAGTCAATTATAAAATCAGTATAGTAAAAACAAGGTCTAAAATATTACAACTACAATTGTCAAAATTTAAAATGTATAAAATGTATAAATCCTACCTAACCTAATTAAAATATACCATTTAAAATTAATAATAAATTTCCATAAAACTTAATTGCAGTTAAAATCAATAAAATGTCGTAAACTAAAATTGTAAAAATAAAAACAATATTCAAATTCGCAGTATTAGTTTCGAACAATTGCCCATGAATATATGTCAGCACCGTTAAAATTAATAGCAGCAAGCACAGTGTTACAAATCCATCCAAGCTTCAAATAACATTCATATGTATAACAAGTGTAGATAATAAACGATTATTCAACAACATCCAATCAATAATAAATAAAATAAAAACTTCAGACCCCAAAATCTCTCGGAGGGACAGCCCCGCAGACACTGTTCCGATTTGTTTATATTAAAGTCTCTGTCAGTTACCAGAACAGAAAAGAAAAAGTATCTTTTCGCCCTAAAAATAATAACAATTTCCTCTGTGTGCAAAATTTTTGTATGGGACTCAGATAAACCGCCGGGGCCAGATTGAAGATCTCACCACGACGATTCAAATGAGCCAAAACTCGATAGGGCTGCTCCCACCAGAAGCCGAGATATCCTGAGGGGGGGTTTGAGGGGGGAGGGGGTTTCGTCCGGAGTAACTTTGGGGGGAGGGGGAGGGGTATTTGGAAAGAGGGGGGAGGGCTGGCAAGTTTGGTGGGAGGGGGGGCTGAAAGATAAAAACTGAAAAAGTTAAAAAGTCAACAAGTTTGGAACCTCCGGCAGTGGGAGCTCCGACACTAAAAACGGCCCCGAACACTTTGCACTCCGCAGAGTGCCACTGACAATTGACAGAAGTGACAGCTGACACTGACGTATATGATTAAACTTTATTAATTTAGTTCTTAACATAAAATACAGATAGCGCCATGTATTTAAATATATTTCTAAATTACAATTTTTATTTTAGTTCCTAAAATTATTTACTAATAAAGGTGGCGCCACTGTTCACGCAATTTTTCAATAATTAATCCAAATAAATACTCAAGTCCAACTAAAATTTTTAAACTGTTCGCCAATTTCGTGTGTCGAAGTGCCGCCTTCGTGGGTCGGCGGACTTCCGTCCGTCTGCCGACCGCGGAGTCGCGGGTTCAAATCCTCGACCCGCGACTAAATCTTTTTTAATCGAATTCTAGTGCAAAATTGCACGTAGAATCCGATTTTCGGGGTCCCAGACCAGTCAGAGCTTCACCAAGCTGACCAGGGCCGCCCAAAGTCGCAAAAATGACTTGCCTGTCGCTCCTCGATGCCGCCCTCGGCTCTCGACGGATCACCTCTCGCCCGTCCCGTCAGCCGACGCCGCAGCCGCTCCCAAGGCAGTGGTTAGGGCTCTACCAGGTCCGCAGAAGGCCGTCTCCGGAGCACCCGCCAAGATGAGGGAGGTCCTAAACCCTGAGGACGTCCGGGTCGCCAGGCCAATGAAAACCGCAGAGGTGCGGATCGCTGGTCTGGACGACTCCGTGACTTCTGAGGAGGTGGCGGCGGCCATTGCCCGAAGCGGAGAGTGTTCGCCGGACCAGGTGCGGGCCGGCGATATACGCGCCGACGCCACCGGACTCGGTGTTGTCTGGGTTCGATGCCCTGTAGCGTCGGCGAAGAAGATCGCCTTAACCGGCAGATTGCTGGTTGGCTGGGTTGCAGCGAGGGTGAAACTCCTGCAGCCTCGGGCTTTGCGGTGCTTCCGATGCCTGGAGAAAGGGCACGTCCGGGCAAAGTGCACCGCTGAAGTTGACCGTAGTGATCTTTGTTATCGCTGTGGTCAGCCCGGCCACAAGGCGGTCCAGTGTTCTGCGGCGCTCAACTGCAGCTTATGTTCGGCTGCAGGGAAGCCAGCGGAACACAAAGTGGGCGGAGGGGCCTGTGGCGTGCCTGCCAACAAGGCCAAGAAGAAGAAGAAGAAGAGGAGCTCTAAACCTGCCGGGGAAACCTCGCCGCCCCCGCAGGCTAATAGCTCCACGGCCGACTCCAGGCCCAGGACCGTTGCCGAGGGAATGGAATGTCAATAATGGCACAATTCCTCCATTTCCTCCAGGGCAACATCAATCACTGTGCCAGAGCTCAGGATCTTTTACTCCAGAGCATGGCAGAGTGGTCGATCCACGTGGCTGTGGTCGCCGAACCGTACTTCATCCCCGCCCGTGACAACTGGCTTGGGTGCGCTGACGGTTTGGTGGCCATTATTGGCGAGACTCTGACCGACCCGTCTCGGGGCCGCGGCTGGGTTGCTGCGGTCTCGGGCGGCATCACCACTGTGGGGGCGTATTTTTCCCCTAACCAGAGTCTAGCCGACTTTGAGGATTTCCTTGTCGAGTTGGGCGCCGTCGTAGGCCGCTATCACCCTCGTCCTGTTCTGGTGCTCGGGGATCTCAACGCCAAGTCATCGGCGTGGGGATCTCCGGTCACTGACCCTCGGGGCGAGGTTCTAGAAGAGTGGGCGGTGACGACTGGTCTGGTCGTCCTGAATCGGGGTTCGGAATACACGTGCGTGCGGCAGCAGGGCGGGTCAATAGTGGACGTCTCGTTCGCTAGCCCCTCTGTCGCCAGCCGAGTCCATGACTGGCGTGTCGCTGTGGAGGTGGAGACGCTGTCAGACCATCGGTATATCCGTTTCGACGTCTCTGCCCAGACTGCGAGTTGTCGCCATCCAACAACCCCGATCAACGACGGCCCGCGTTGGGCGCTTAAGCGCATCGACAAGGAACTACTCGAGGAAGCTGCCTTAGTCCAGTCCTGGATTTGGGAGTCGACGACGGACGGCCCCGTCGACGTCGAAGCGGTGGCGCTGTGGTTTCGCCGGGCAATGACGCAGATTTGCGACGCGTCCATGCCCAGGGTCCGCCAACAGTCCGCAAGGCGCCAGGTGTACTGGTGGACCGACGAGATTGCGCGACTGCGCGTTGAGTGCGTTGCGGCTCGCCGACAGTACACGCGATACCGGAGACGACGTCGACGGGATTCCGTCGAGGAAGACGCGCTGTATGAGGCGTACCGCGCGTCCAAGAAGACTCTGTGGCTGGCCATCGGCGACTCTAAGTCGCGTGCCAGGGAGGAGCTGCTGGGGTCCCTAGATCGCGATCCGTGGGGGCGCCCCTACCGTTGGGTACGGGGCAAGTTGCGTCCCTGGGCGCCACCACTGACGCAAAGTATGCAATCTCAGTTGCTAGAGGCGGTGATATCAGCCCTTTTCCCTGAGCGAGCGGGACACGTTGCCCCGGCGATGGTTTCGCCCTCAGCCACAGACTCCGAAGAAGAGGAGAGCACCGATGTCCCCGAGGTGACGCAAGCAGAGACGAGAGCGGCCGTGTCGCGACTCCGGGCTAAGAATACAGCGCCTGGACCCGACGGAGTTCCTGGTCGAGCTCTCGTCCTGGCTCTGAAGGAGCTAGAGCCCCAGCTGAGGGGGCTCTTCACGGCATGTCTCCAGAAGAGTCAGTTTCCCGGTGTATGGAAGGAGGGGAAGCTGGTCCTACTCAGGAAGGAGGGGCGCCCCGCGGACTCGCCGTCCGCGTATCGGCCCATAGTGCTGCTTGACGAGGCAGGCAAACTTTTTGAGCGCATTATCGCAGATCGCCTCGTCAGCCACTTGTGCAGGGAGGGACTGGACCTGGACGACAACCAATTTGGTTTTCGTCGGGGGCGTTCCACCATAGGCGCCATCATGCGCGTGAGGGCCCTAGCGGAGGAGACGGTGTCCCGGGGTGGAGTGGTGCTGGCGGTGTCTTTAGATATCTCCAACGCATTCAACACCCTACCCTGGACTTGTATTCGGGAGGCTCTTAAATACCATCGCGTGCCTCCCTACCTCCGCCGTACAGTAGAGGCTTATCTGGAGGGTAGATGCGTCACCTATCGGGGACGTGACGGTGCCGGTCGTCACCTCATGTCGTGCGGTGTTCCACAGGGATCGGTTTTGGGACCACTCCTGTGGAACATCGGCTACGACTGGGTGCTGAGAGGCGAGCTCCCGTCGGGCGCTGACTTGACGTGCTATGCAGACGACACGCTCGTCACTGCCCGAGGGAACTCACACAGGGAAGCAACGCTGATAGCCACGGCTGCGGTGTCACAGGTGGTGAACCGCATCCGGCACCTGGGCCTGGAGGTGGCCCTAAACAAGTCAGAGGCCGTGGTGTTTCATGGCCCCCGACGTGCGCCGGCGCCGGGATCACACATCGTGGTCAGCGGGGCCCGGATAGCTATCGAGTCTACCATGAAGTATCTGGGATTGGTGCTCGACAGCCGATGGGAATTCGGGCCCCACTTCCGGCGACTAGCGCTTAAGCTGATGGGGGCAGCAGGTGCGCTTTCAACGTTGCTTCCCAACTTGGGGGGCCCGAGCGCTGCCTGTAGGCGGCTGTACATGGGAATTGTGCGGTCCATGGCCCTGTATGGGGCCCCTGTGTGGGCGATAGACATGACGGCCAGCACTCTCGCCATTCTGCGCAAACCGCAGAGGGCGATGGCCGTCAGAGTCGTCCGCGGGTATCGCACGATTTCCTACGAGGCGGCTTGCGTTCTGGCCGGATCCCCGCCCTGGGACCTAGAGGCGAAAGTACTCGCGTCACTATATCGATGGCGCGAGGAAGAGTGGGCACGGGGCTCGAGGCCGGTGCAGCGGCAGATTGCGCTGCGCCGAGAGGAGCTCCGTCAGGTCTTAGTGGCGGAATGGCGGCAAAGGCTTCTGCGCCCTATCGCCGGCCTCGCTACCGTCGAGGCGATCCGGCCAGTACTCGACGACTGGCTCGGGAGAAGGCACGGCTCCCTGTCGTTTAGGGTGACGCAGATGCTGTCGGGGCACGGCTGCTTCGGTAAGTACCTGTGCCGCATAGACAGGGAGCCGGACGCTCGGTGCCACCATTGCGTCTATTGCGGGGAGGACACGGCGCAACATACGCTCGCCGAGTGTGTAGCTTGGGAGGACCAGCGCCGTGTCCTCACAAATGAAGTAGGAGACGATTTGTCGCTGCCGGCCGTAGTGCGGAAGATGGTCGGTAGCGCAGAGTCGTGGGACGCGGTGGTGTCCTTCTGCGAGAATGTGATGGCGCAAAAGGAAACTGCGGAACGGGAGAGGGAGATCTTGACTCCCTTTACCGGCCGCAGAAGGCGCACCGGGCACAGGAGAAGGGCGGACAATGCTCTTTTTCGGCCCCCATGAATGGGTCCATGGGCGAGCGAATTAGGGAAGTCCCCGCCCTTATTCGATGGACCCGAGGCGGAGGCGCGCACGGGTGTCGGTGCGCGCTTCTGAGGTGACGCACGGAGTAGTTGAACGCCTCACTACCTCGTGCAGAAGACGAGGCCCGGACAGATCGGGCCAGCACTAGTGTAGGGCTACGGAAGAATTTGGATTCCCGCGGCCCCGCGCGCACGTGCGAGGAGACACAGGGGTGGTTTTAGCCGGTAAGAGTCCGGCATGCCCCTCCGCTTTCCCCCAGGCGGAGGAAGTCCATGATGGATTTCCACCCCTTAAAAAAAAAAAAAAAAAAAAAAAAAAAGGTTAGGTTAGGTTAGGTTAGGTTAGGTTAGGTTAGGTTAGGTTAGGTTGGGGTGCGATGCCAGATAACCTCCTCGTGTGTTCTTCTGCTGCCGTTTTATTTGATTTCTTTAATCCAGTAGAAAGGCAGTGGCAAGGACCGGTGCACCCTGGGCGATGATCAGTAACTTTTCCCTGTGAGATTTTGCTGGTCATCGGCGAATAATCTGGCGGGGAGTCACCTGGGCACTGAAAAGCTCAGTGATCGGGCGGGGCATAACGGCCACTCTACTTTTAGAGTGTAGCTCGTTATGCGGATATATCGTAAACCCAGTCATGTCTTGGGAACGAGGGTCTTGCCTTAACCGGCCGGACCGCGAGGAGACAACCTCTATAAAAAATCCTCAATCCTCGGCGCTGAGGCACGTGGCGTCGGGGTGCTCGCAAGAGCGGCTGGGGAGCTCATCAGTCACTAGCGGCCAACCCTAGGATACTTCCCGACCTCCTAGGGGTAATTTGGGTTGTCTGGGTATAGGGAGCTCTGCCCAGATTGACTTTTATTTCTCCCATACTCGTGGGATTCAAAATGGAAATGACGAAAAAACCCCCCCTTAAACATTTTGACGAAGAAGAAGATGCTGCGGGTAGTTTTACTACTTCCAGCACCCAAGCGGGTGCTGGAAGTAGTGAGGCCGCGGCATGCGACGTTTATGAGATGTGTCCGATGGACACGTCAGAGAAGAAACAGCGGCAGCGAGCCGACTTTGTTCGGCCAGTTACAAGGAGTGGCGCTCTTCTGGTGAGCGGCTCCGATTCGGATACCTCACAGATGTCCTATACTTCGGTGGCATCTGTGAGTTCCCGACATCGGAAGCGTCGCCCTCCATCGGGCCACTCTTCTCAGAAGAAGTCGACTGGTCGGATCGAATTGGACCAATCGGAGGAATCAGCGGACACAGATTCGCATTATACAGAGTCGGACCCAAAGGAGTCATCCGAGCAGGCACTCGTCCGTGCTCCGCAAGTAGGACGAAAAAGAAGTAACCCCGACCGACGCGACCTGGCTGAGTTACCGGTGAAACTCACCAGCTCCCAAAGGGGAAGAGGTCGACCGCCGACTACTGGCCAATACATAGGTCTAGCAAAGGCTAAAGAGGCGGTCAATGCTGCAAAGAAAAAGGAGCTGGAACTCCAAGCTGAGGAGGAGGCCGCACAGTTAGCTCGCGAATATCGGACTAGGATATCTGCGCCTCTATCCAAAGCCTCCTCGACGACTTCGGAGCAGGCGCTGGCTGTCGACCTGAACAAACGGGTCCGAGATGGGGTGACCACTATACGCATGGTCGCAAGCAAGTCGGCAAACCTTAAGGGCACATTCGTCCGTGCTCTGAAGGATGTGGCCAACGCAATCGAGGCGGATTTTGAGTCCCTCAGCCGGATCCCGGGGGCCGAAGAGATGGCGAATCTGCAGGCAGAAAACGCGCGCTTGCAGAAAGAACTAGCTGAGCTCCGCGGAGATATAACAGCTATGAGAGCGGACATGGAGCGGTGTCGAATGGTCCCACCACCCGTCACTTCAACGGCTGGAGGATTAGGCAATGAGCCGCAGCCAGAAGAACTGACGAGAACCATAATGATCCAGGTGGGGACCATGGTGAACGCGCGGCTCGAGGCGCTGGAGGATAGGCTACTTCCAGAGCGGCGCCTCCGCCCTCCGTTGACTGCGGATAAAAAGAAGTCAGACGACAACGTGTCAGCCGTAATTCCCTCTCCAGAGAGGGTAGTTGCAGCTGAGCCTACGGTTCGATCTTCTCATGCTCCTGAACCCCAGAAGGGGAAGAAGGGGAAGAAAGGATCGAAGGAAAAAGATGGCACCGCGACAGCTGCCCATCCTCTGCCTTCCGCAAAACCTCGGAGAAGAAAGTCGAGGGGGAGGAAGAATGATGTTGCCGAGACTTCTGTCTCAAAGGTGGCCCGCCCCCTACCGCCGGCTCCCAAAAACATGGATGAAAGCTGGGTCACAGTGGCAAAGCGCGGGACCAAGCCGCAACAGCCTAAGACCCGAGGACGAAAGGCGAAAGTCGCCCAGGTTGCAACAAGTAGCCAACCAAAACCGGCGAAACTGCGTCCCCCTCGTTCGGCAGCTGTAGTAATAACACTGCAGCCTGGTGCCGAGGAGAGAGGCGTGACGTATGCAAAGGTGCTAACCGAGGCGAAGTCAAAGGTTGACTTGACCAACCTTGGGATATCGGATCTCCGCTTTCGGCGAGCCGTAACAGGTGCCCGAATTTTAGAGGTACCTGGCTCAACAAGTGGAGGAAAGGCCGACTCCCTAGCAGAGAGTCTTCGCAAGGCCTTGGGAGAAGAAGATGTGCGAGTCTCCAGACCGACAAAGTGCGCGGAGCTTCGCGTGACCAGTCTGGATGACACGGTCACTCAAGGTGAACTGGCGGAAGCGATTGCTCGAGCAGGAGATTGCCCTCTAGAATCCGTCAAGGTCGGCGAAATCCGCTGCGGCCTTGGTCCTTCAAGCACGGGGACGGCATGGGTTCGCTGCCCAGTCATGGCTGCGAAGAAGCTAGCGGAAGGGAAGCGACTGCACGTCGGGTGGACGTCAGTACAAATAAAGCTTCTCAACAACAGGCCGATGCACTGCTTCCGATGCCTTGAAAAAGGCCACGTAAGGGCGCATTGCACATCAGAGGTGGACCGCAGTGACCAGTGCTACAACTGCGGGCAAACTGGCCACAAGGCCGCAAAATGCTCTGCCAAGCCCCACTGCTTTATATGTGCGGCGGCGAGCAAGCCTGACAGTCACAGGGTGGGGAGCATGGCATGTGCTGCCTCTCGCCCAGTGAAGAAAAAGAAAGGAGTAAGGACCGCCGCTGGAGCTAAGACTCAGCCGCAGCCCTCCTGCCCATCAGTGCCGATGGAAGAGGAAGGAGAAGCACAAACTGAAGTATGTTAGGGATGGAGTACAGAATGCTGCAGGCGAATATAAACCACTCCGCTAGAGCACAGGACCTTTTGGCTCAGTGCATGGCGGAGAGGTCAATACATGTAGCGGTGGTCGCCGAACCCTATTTCGTCCCTTCCAGCGGTGATTGGGTGGGTGACCTTGATAACGTGGTGGCGATCGTCAGTCGACGGGCTGCTGAGTCTCCTCCTTTAGTTGATGTTAAAAGGGGACACGGTTTTGTCTCGGCACAAGTTGGAGATATTGTGATTATCGGTACATATTTCTCCCCAAACCGAAGTCTCGCTGAATTTGAGATCTTTTTGGATGAAGTGGAAACTGCAACCAGGCAAAGCCACATGTACCTTGTGCTGGTCGCAGGGGACCTAAATGCCAAATCTGTCGCGTGGGGATGCCCCTCGACAAACGTACGTGGTGAAGCTGTGGAGGAGTGGCTGATGACTACCGGTCTGACCATCCTCAATCGGGGAACGGCTAACACGTGTGTGCGACTGCAGGGCGGATCAATCGTGGACGTAACGTTCGCAAGTCCTGCATTGGCGCGCCGTGTCCGAAACTGGGAAGTGCTGGAGAGTGTGGAAACATTATCAGATCACTGCTATGTCCAATTTACTGTTTCCGCACTTCCAGGTGCCTCGAGAGGTCCAAACTGTTTCCAGGGAAGAGATGGCCCTCGCTGGAAAGTCAAATGCTTAGACAGAGAGGCCTTACAGGAGGCAGCCATAGTCCAGGCCTGGGCAGCCGGATCTGAGATACTGTCGGATGTGGAGGAAGAGGCGGAACAGCTCGAGAAGGCCATGTCGTGTATTTGTGATGCAGCCATGCCTCGCGTCGGGCGATACTCGCCTAGACGTAGGGTGTACTGGTGGTCTGATGAGATTGCACAGCTGCGACAAGCGTGCGTGTGTGCGAGACGCCAGTACACCCGAAGCCGAAGGCGACGCAGAAGAAACGATTCGGAGGAGACCCTTCTCTATGCTGCTTATCAACAGTGCAAGAAGGCCCTCCAAATCGGTATAGCCAAAGCAAAATCCTTGGCGGCGGAGGAAATGCTCGAGACACTCAACAGGGATCCGTGGGGGCGTCCGTACAGAATGGTGAGGTCCAAACTTCGCCCATGGGCTCCCCCACTGACACAGAGTCTCCAGCCTCAATTGTTAGATCAAGTAGTAGAGGCTCTGTTTCCTAACATGGCTGACCATACTCCTCCGCAGATGGCGGCGTTGAATTTGGAAAGCGGCGAGGCCGGGAATACGCCAGAAGTGACTGAGGGCGAGCTGAAGGCGGCGGTGTTGCGGCTTAAAAGCAAAAACACTGCTCCGGGCCCTGACGGAGTCCCCGGCCGTGCCCTAGTGCTAGCTTTGGGGCCACTTGGGGAAAAGGTAAGGTTGCTGTTTAGCGCATGTCTTGCGCAGGGCCAATTTCCCATCCGCTGGAAGACAGGGAATCTGGTCTTGTTAAGAAAAGAGGGACGTCCGGCCGACTCACCGTCTGCATATAGGCCCATAGTTTTGCTCGACGAGATGGGGAAACTGTTTGAACGGGTGATAGCTGCTCGCATCGTCAACTACCTGGAACAGTCAGGACGGGACCTCAGTGTCCACCAGTTTGGTTTTCGTCGGGGAAGGTCTACTATTGACGCGATTACGCGGGTGCGGACTCTGGCGGAGGAGGCGGTGTCTCAGGGTGAGGTCGTTTTGGCGGTGTCTTTAGACATAGCAAACGCCTTTAACACCCTGCCGTGGGGCACTATCAAGGAGGCGCTGCGGTACCACAGAGTGCCCGAGTACCTATGGAAAGTAGTTGCGGCATATCTCTCTGAGAGGGCCGTCATGTTCCCGACACAGAGTACATGGCAAAGACGGAGGATGTCGTGCGGTGTTCCGCAGGGATCGGTCCTCGGACCGCTTCTGTGGAACATCGGATATGACTGGGTGCTACGAGGAGCTTGGTTAAGGGGTGTCAGTGTGACTTGCTATGCAGACGACACCCTCGTGATAGCCCGAGGAAGCACATACAGAGACGCCGCCATACTTGCCACGGCTGGGCTGGCCCAAGTGGTTGCGAGGATCCAGCGGTTGGGATTAAAGGTGGCTCTAAACAAGTCTGAGGCTCTGTGCTTCCACGGACCTCGAAGAGCCCCTCCAGTCGGATCCCATCTTGTGGTTAGCGGAACTTCCATCGCTGTTAAGTCGACGATGCGCTATCTCGGCCTCGTACTTGACAGTCGATGGAACTTCAAAGAGCACTTTGTCCGCCTGGCTCCGAAACTCGTCGCAGCTGCCGGCGCTCTGAGTCGCTTACTTCCCAATGTGGGAGGGCCGAACGCTGGCTGCCGCCGGTTGTATGCCGGTGTGGTAAGGTCGATGGCCCTCTATGGTGCCCCAATATGGGTAGACAGCCTGACCGAACATAACCTGACACTGCTGCGACGACCGCAGCGGGTCATGGCGGTCAGGCTCATAAGAGGATACCGCACCATATCGTGCGATGCAGCGTGCGTTCTGGCCGGCACCCCTCCATGGGAGCTGGAGGCTGAGGTGCTAGCCGAAGTTTACCGTAAAGTGTCGGAGTCAAGGTCACAAGGCAATCCTGCACCTCCAGGGGCAATCAAGCGTTGGAAAAAGAGGTTATTCGAGACCCTCTTGCAGAAGTGGAGGGAAAAGTTGGAAGAGCCAACAGTCGGTATCCGAATCATCGGAGCCATACGACCCGTTCTTGAGAAGTGGGTTGAAGTAAGCCGTCTGGGAGCACTCACGTTCCATCTTGTGCAGGTCCTCTCCGGACATGGTTGCTTTGGGGAGTACTTGTACAGGATGGCACGAAGAGAAGAGACACCGCAATGTCACAGCTGCGGCTGCGCCGAAGACACAGCGCAGCATACCTTAGCCGTGTGCCCAGCATGGGCGGAGCCGCGAGCAGACCTCGTGGCTGCGATTGGGTCAGATCTCTCGCTTTCAGCTGTAATCAAATCTATGGTCGACAGCGAGAATGCGTGGAAAGCAATGGTCTCCTTCTGTCAGGAAGTAATGTCGCAGAAGGAGGCGGCAGAGCGTATGAGAGAAGACGATGCCTCCGCTTCTCAACTTCGCCGGAGGAGGACTGGGCGCAGACGGCGGGCATTTGGCCGCGCAGTACCGTAAGCGCACGACGCCCTGTGGATTGGGGCTTAGAATACATCCAAGGTATCCCCTACCTGTCGTAAGAGGCGACTAAAAGGGGTCATCGGGGTCACAGGCGTCTAGAGCGGGGAGGCTCTAACGCCATCAAACGTGACCCCGGGGAGGGCGGCAGCACAATCGTGGCATTGTACTGCTGCATACACCAGGAGGGTGTAGAGGGGAGTCAATCTGGCTCCCCTGAGATGAGCTGCGAGGTCGCAGCGTGGCGGTAGAGGGTCTCCGGAAGTAATGCTAAGGCGGCCCCCGGATTCCCTCGACAAGCGCCGGAGATTGGCCACCGTGGGGTTTTAGCCGGTAGGAGTCCGGCATAACCCATCGTCCCTCCCCAGGACGGCGGGTATCCATGACGGATTTCCCCACGAAAAAAAAAAAAAAAAAAAAAAAAAAAAAAAAAAAAAGGTTAGGTTAGGTTAGGTTACCTGACGCTGCTGCGACGACCTCAGCGGTTCATGGCGGTCAGGCTCGTAAGAGGATATCGTACCAAGCAGCGTGCGTTCTGGCCGGCACTCCACCGTGGGAGCTGGAGGCTGAAGTTCTAGCCGACGTGTATCATCGGGTCTCGGAGTCGAAAGCGCAAGGCAACCCTGCACCTCCAGGGATTGTCAAGCGCTGGAGGAAGAGGTCCCGTGAGACCCTTCTGCAAAAGTGGAGTGTACAGTTAGAAGATCCGACAGCCGGCATCCGAACCATTGGAGCCATTCGACCCGTCCTTAAGAGGTGGGTCGACACAAGTCGACTGGAAGCACTCACGTTCCATCTTGTGCAGGTTCTCTCCGGACATGGTTGCTTCGGGGAGTATTTGTGCAGGGTGGCGCGAAGAGAAGGAACACCGCAGTGTCACAGTTGTGGCTGCGCCGAAGACACGGCGCAGCATACTTTAGAGGTGTGCCCTGCATGGGCGGAGCCGCGAGCAGACCTCGCAGCTGCGATCGGGCCAGATCTCTCACTGCCGGCTGTGATCATATCCATGGTCAACAGTGAGAGTTCATGGAAAGCGATGGTCTCCTTCTGCGAAGAAGTGATGTCGCAGAAGGAAGCGGCAGAGCGCACTAGAGAGGAAGATGCCTCCGCTCCTCAGCTTCGCCGGAGAAGGACCGGGCGCAGACGGCGGGCATTCAGCCGCGCAGTGCCGTAAGCGCACGGCGCCCTGTGGATTGGGGCTTAGAATACATCCAAGGTATCCCCTGCCTGTCGTAAGAGGCGACTAAACGGGGTCATCGGGGTCGCAGGCGGCTAGAGCGGGGAGGCTCTACCGCCATCAAACGTGACCCCGGGGAGGGCAGCGACACGATAGTGGCATCGTATTGCTGCAAACACCGTGAGGGTGTTGAGGGGCGCCAACCTGGCACCCCTGAGATGAGCCGCTAAGTCGCGGCGTGGCGCTAGAGGGTCTCCGGAAGGAATGCTTAGGCGACACCCGGATTCCTTCTATAAGCGCCAGAGATTGCCACCGTGGGGTTTTGGCCGGTAGGAGTCCGGCATAACCCATCGTCCCTCCCCAGGACGGCGGGTATCCATGACGGATTTCCCCACGAAAAAAAAAAAAAAAAAAAAAAAAAGGTTAGGTTAGGTTAGGTTAGGTTAGGTTAGGTTAGGTTAGGTTAGGTTAGGTTAGGTTAGGTTAGGTTAGGTTAGGTTGGGGTGCGATGCCAGATAACCTCCTCGTGTGTTCTTCTGCTGCCGTTTTATTTGATTTCTTTAATCCAGTAGAAAGGCAGTGGCAAGGACCGGTGCACCCTGGGCGATGATCAGTAACTTTTCCTTGTGAGATCTTGCTGGTCATCGGCGAATAATCTGGCGGGGAGTCACCTGGGCACTGAAAAGCTCAGTGATCGGGCGGGGCATAACGGCCACTCTACTTTTAGAGTGTAGCTCGTTATGCGGATATATCGTAAACCCAGTCATGTCTTGGGAACGAGGGTCTTGCCTTAACCGGCCGGACCGCGAGGAGACAACCTCTATAAAAAATCCTCAATCCTCGGCGCTGAGGCACGTGGCGTCGGGGTGCTCGCAAGAGCGGCTGGGGAGCTCATCAGTCACTAGCGGCCAACCCTAGGATACTTCCCGACCTCCTAGGGGTAATTTGGGTTGTCTGGGTATAGGGAGCTCTGCCCAGATTGACTTTTATTTCTCCCATACTCGTGGGATTCAAAATGGAAATGACGAAAAAACCCCCCCTTAAACATTTTGACGAAGAAGAAGATGCTGCGGGTAGTTTTACTACTTCCAGCACCCAAGCGGGTGCTGGAAGTAGTGAGGCCGCGGCATGCGACGTTTATGAGATGTGTCCTATGGACACGTCAGAGAAGAAACAGCGGCAGCGAGCCGACTTATTTCGGCCAGTTACAAGGAGAAGCGCTCTTCTGGTGAGCGGCTCCGATTCGGACACCTCACAGATGTCCTACACTTCGGTGGCATCTGTGAGTTCCCGACATCGGAAGCGTCGCCCTCCATCGGGCCACTCTTCTCAGAAGAAGTCGACTGGCCGGATCGAATTAGACCAATCGGAGGAATCAGCGGACACAGATTCGCATTATACAGAGTCGGACCCAAAGGAGTCATCCGAGCAGGCACTCGTCCGTGCTCCGCAAGTAGGACGAAAAAGACGTAACCCCGACCGACGCGACCTGGCTGAGTTACCGGTGAAACTCACCAGCTCCCAAAGGGGAAGAGGTCGACCGCCGACTACTGGCCAATACATAGGTCTAGCAAAGGCTAAAGAGGCGGTCAATGCTGCAAAGAAAAAGGAGCTGGAACTCCAAGCTGAGGAGGAGGCCGCACAGTTAGCTCGCGAATATCGGACAAGGATATCTGCGCCTCTATCCAAAGCCTCCTCGACAACTTCGGAGCAGGCGCTGGCTGTCGACCTTAACAAACGGGTCCGGGATGGAGTGGCCACCATACGCATGGTCGCAGGCAAGTCCGCAAACCTTAAGGGCACATTCGTCCGTGCCCTAAAGGATGTGGCCAACGCAATCGAGGCGGATTTTGAGTCCCTCAGCCGGATCCCGGGGGCCGAAGAGATGGCGAATCTGCAGGCAGAAAACGCGCGCTTGCAGAAAGAACTAGCTGAGCTCCGCGGGGATATAACAGCTATGAGAGCGGACATGGAGCGGTGTCGAATGGTCCCACCACCCGTCACTTCAACGGCTGGAGGATTAGGCAATGAGCCGCAGCCAGAAGAACTGACGCGAACCATAATGATCCAAGTGGGGACCATGGTGAACGCGCGGCTCGAGGCGCTGGAGGATAGGCTACTTCCAGAGCGGCGCCTCCGCCCTCCGTTGACTGCGGATAAGAAGAAGTCAGACGACAACGTGTCAGCCGTAATTCCTTCTCCAGAGAGGGTAGTTGCAGCTGAGTCTACGGTTCGATCTTCTCATGCTCCTGAACCCCAGAAGGGGAAGAAGGGGAAGAAAGGATCGAAGAAACAAGATGGCACCGCGACAGCTGCCCATCCTCTGCCTTCCGCAAAACCTCGGAGACGAAAGTCGAGGGGGAGGAGGAATGACGTTGCCGAGACTTCTGTCTCAAAGGAGGCCCGCCCCCTACCGCCGGCCCCCAAAAACATGAATGAAAGCTGGGTCACAGTTGCAAAGCGAGGTACAAAGCCGCAACAGCCTAAGACTCAAAGACAAAAGGCGAAAGCGGCTCAGGTTGCAACAGGCAGCCAACCAAAACCGGCGAAACTGCGTCCCCCTCGTTCGGCAGCCGTAGTAATAACACTGCAGTCTGGTGCTGAAGAGAGAGGCGTGACGTACGCAAAGGTGCTAACCGAGGCGAAATCGAAGGTTGATTTGCCCAGCCTCGGGATATCAAGTCTCCGTTTCCGGCGAGCCGTAACGGGTGCCCGAATTCTAGAGGTACCCGGCTCAACAAGTGGAGGAAAGGCTGACTCTCTAGCAGAGAGTCTTCGCAAGGCCTTGGGAGAGGAAGATGTGCGAGTCTCTAGACCGACAAAGTGCGCGGAGCTTCGAGTGACCAGTCTGGATGACACGGTCACTGAAGGTGAACTGGCGGAAGCGATTGCTCGAGGAGGCGATTGTCCTCTAGAATCCGTCAAGGTCGGCGAAATCCGTTGCGGCCTTGGTCCTTCAAGCACGGGGACGGCATGGGTTCGCTGCCCAGTCATGGCCGCGAAGAAGCTAGCGGAAGGGAAGCGACTGAACGTCGGGTGGACGTCAGTACAAATAAAGCTTCTCAACAACAGGCCGATGCACTGCTTCCGATGCCTTGAAAAGGGCCACGTAAGGGCGCATTGCACATCAGAGGTGGACCGCAGTGACCAGTGCTACAACTGCGGGCAAACTGGCCACAAGGCCGCAAAATGCTCTGCCAAGCCCCACTGCTTTATATGTGCGGCGGCGAGCAAGCCTGACAGTCACAGGGTGGGGAGCACGGCATGTGCTGCCTCTCGCCCAGTGAAGAAAAAGAAAGGAGTAAGGACCGCCGCTGGAGCTAAGACTCAGCCGCAGCCTTCCTGCCCATCAGTGCCGATGGAAGAAGAAGGAGAAGCACTTACTGAAATATGTTAGGAGGGGCCTACAGAATGCTGCAGGCGAATATAAACCACTCCGCCAGAGCACAGGATCTTTTGGTTCAATGCATGGCGGAGAGGTCAATTCATGTAGCGGTGGTCGCCGAACCCTATTTCGTCCCTTCCGGAGGCGAGTGGGCGACTGACCTCGACAACGTAGTGGCTATCGTTAGTCGACGGGCTGTTGAGACTCCTCCTCTAGATAGTGTCAGAAAAGGACACGGTTGTGTTGCAGCGCTAATAGGGGATATAGTGGTGGTCGGGACGTACTTCTCCCCCAACCGAAGTCTTGCGGAGTTTGAGGCCTTTTTGGGTGAGGTGGAAACGGTAATCAGGCAAAGTTACCCCCACCCCGTGCTAGTCGCCGGGGACCTCAATGCCAAATCTGTGGCGTGGGGATCCACCTTGACAAACGTACGTGGCGAAGCTGTGGAGGAGTGGCTGATGACCACCGGTTTGACAGTTCTCAATCAGGGAACGGCCAACACGTGTGTGCGATTGCAGGGCGGATCAATTGTGGACGTGACGTTTGCAAGTCCTGCCCTGGCGCACCGTGTTTATAGCTGGAAAGTGATGGAAGACGCTGAGACATTATCCGACCATCGTTATATTCGGTTCGACGTTTCTGCGCAACCGGAGACCCTGCTCAGCCTACGCCAAACCACGAGTGGTGACGGTCCTCGCTGGCAACTCAAACGTCTCGATAAAGAGGCTCTATCAGAGGCAACTGTCGTCCAGTCCTGGGTGCCTATGCCCGAAGGAGACACTGAGGTTGAGGTTAAGGCAAACTGGTTTCGGGATGCAATGACGCAGATTTGTGATTTTGCAATGCCCCGATCCAGATCCCAACCTCCCAAGCGACAGGTGTATTGGTGGTCCACAGAACTCACGGACCTGCGAGACACCTGTGTGAGGGCGAGGCGCCAATATTCTAGATGCCGCAGAAGACGGAATAGGAACGAATCTCAAGAGCGGCAACTGTACTCCTCGTACAGGGAAGCCAGAAAGCTCCTTCGGATCGCGATAGCAGAGGCCAAAACCCTCGCCAGAGAAGAGCTACTGGATACTGTCAACCGCGATCCGTGGGGGAGGCCGTACAAAATGGTGAGGGGAAAACTCCGCCCTTGGGCCCCTCCGCTCACCGAGAGTCTCCAACCTCAACTACTGGGGGATGTGGTTGCGGCCTTGTTTCCAGAAAGAGGTGAACACTCACCACCGGCAATGGCACCGCCCATGGCAAATACCTTTGTCCGGAACCAGGAAGACAATCTCTCAATCCCGGAGATAACGGAGGAGGAGATGCGTGCGGCCGTGAAACGCCTACGCACCAAGAACACTGCCCCTGGTCCTGATGGCATTCCTGGACGTGCATGGGTTCTTGTCCTAAGCGAGTCTCTGGAGCCCAGGACAAGGAGAATGTTTAATGCCTGCCTCACAAGGTCGAAAATTCCTCGACAGTGGAAGACGGGGCGACTTGTTCTCCTTAAGAAGGAAGGGCGTCCAGCAAACTCTCCTTCTGCTTACCGTCCCATCGTATTGCTCGACGAGGTGGCAAAGCTCTTCGAACGCATCGTGGCTGCCCGACTCATTAGACATCTTTCTAATTCGGGCCCGGATTTCTCGGACGCGCAGTACGGTTTTCGCCGTGGCCGATCGACTGTGGATGCTGTGCTGCGAGTAAAAGAACTCACACTAAATGCTATTAACCGGGGTGAGGTTGTTGTGGCAGTGTCCTTGGACATTGCGAATGCCTTCAACTCTCTGCCCTGGAACTGCATTATGGAGGCGCTTCTATACCACAGAGTGCCTGCGTACCTCCGTCGAGCTGTCCGTGATTATCTTTCGGATCGATATGTCATATATCCGACACGATACGGACAAGGAGGGCGACAGATGTCGTGCGGTGTTCCACAAGGCTCGGTTCTCGGACCACTTCTGTGGAACATCGGATACGACTGGGTCCTGAGAGGAGCAAACCTCAGAGGTGTCGATGTGACGTGTTACGCAGATGACACACTGGTAACTGCTCGCGGTATGAACTACAACGAGGCTGCGATACTCGTGACGGTCGGAGTGGCAAACGTGTTGAATCGTATACGACTACTGGGTCTCGAGGTAGCCCTAACGAAATCTGAGGCTTTGTGTTTTCACGGCTCTCGGAAGGTGCTGCCTCCAGACGCACATATAGTCGTAAATGGAGTCCGAATCGATGTCGAGTGCACAATGAAGTACCTAGGACTCGTCCTCGACAGTCGATGGAACTTTCGAGCCCACTTTCGGAGCTTGGTGCCAAAATTGCTTGGATCAGCAACCGCCCTAGGACGACTGCTGCCCAATTTGGGAGGACCAAGCGTTTCGTGCAGGCGACTATATACAGGTGTCGTGCGGTCCATGGCCTTGTATGGGGCACCCGTATGGGCGGACGCTTTGAATCGCCAAAACTCTGCCCTCATGCGGAAACCGCAACGGGCAATGGCGATCAGGGTGATACGCGGGTATCGCTCGATCTCCTGGGAGGCAGCATGTGTTCTGGCTTGTTCCCTACCTTGGGACTTGGACGCTAGGGCCATTGCGGCACTATATGTATGGCGCAAGGAGGCACAGGCCCGAGGCCAGCGCGCTACGCGTAGAGAAATGGCAGCACGCAAAGCGGAGTTTCGCGAGTGCGCTGTCGAGGAGTGGCAATCCAGGCTGGTGCAACCAAGCGCCGGTATCAGGACAATCGAAGCAGTACGTTTAGTATTCAAACAATGGTTGGACAGGCAACACGGGAAACTTACGTTCCGTATGACACAGATTCTCTCAGGACACGGCTCCTTTGGCGGATACTTGTGTCACAGAGCAAGGAGAGAACCGACGGCACAGTGCCATCACTGTGACGACTGCCTCGATGAGACGGCCCAACATACATTGGAGTCGTGCCCAGCCTGGGCGACAGAGCGCGCTCAGCTTTGCACCATAATAGGTGATGACCTGTCGTTGCCGTCCGTAGTACGCGCCATGGTTGACAGCGACGAAAAATGGGAAGCAGTCACATCCTTTTGCGAAGCAGTCATGCTGCAGAAGGAAGCCGCGGAACGAGAAAGGGAGGAAACTTCCAACCACGTCATCCGCCGCAGACGAACGGGACGTCGGAGGGCCCAATTCCTCCGGCACCAACTCCCACCATAACGAGCCGTGGCGCCAGATTTGGGGATAAATCTGGCGCCTAATATCTGGCTTGCGTAGGCGTTGCGCGCGTGTTCCCGCGGGCGCCACTCACAGTGAGCACAGCAGAAAAGGAGACGACTCCAGTCCTTTTCTCAATCTGAGTATGGGGCCTTTGCAGGCCAACGCAGCCGAGGTTCGCGGAAGAATGCCATTGCGTTTCCCGTGTCCCCGGCACTATGCGTAGTGCTGGAACACCGTGGGGTTTTAGCCGGTAGGAGTCCGGCATAACCCACCGTCCCTCCCCAGGACGATGGGTATCCATGTAGGATTTCCCCACGAAAAAAAAAAAAAAAAAAAAAAAAAAAAAAAAAAAGGTTAGGTTAGGTTAGGTTAGGTTAGGTTAGGTTAGGTTAGGTTAGGTTAGGTTAGGTTAGGTTAGGTTAGGTTAGGTTAGGTTAGGTTGGGGTGCGATGCCAGATAACCTCCTCGTGTGTTCTTCTGCTGCCGTTTTATTTGATTTCTTTAATCCAGTAGAAAGGCAGTGGCAAGGACCGGTGCACCCTGGGCGATGATCAGTAACTTTTCCCTGTGAGATTTTGCTGGTCATCGGCGAATAATCTGGCGGGGAGTCACCTGGGCACTGAAAAGCTCAGTGATCGGGCGGGGCATAACGGCCACTCTACTTTTAGAGTGTAGCTCGTTATGCGGATATATCGTAAACCCAGTCATGTCTTGGGAACGAGGGTCTTGCCTTAACCGGCCGGACCGCGAGGAGACAACCTCTATAAAAAATCCTCAATCCTCGGCGCTGAGGCACGTGGCGTCGGGGTGCTCGCAAGAGCGGCTGGGGAGCTCATCAGTCACTAGCGGCCAACCCTAGGATACTTCCCGACCTCCTAGGGGTAATTTGGGTTGTCTGGGTATAGGGAGCTCTGCCCAGATTGACTTTTATTTCTCCCATACTCGTGGGATTCAAAATGGAAATGACGAAAAAAACCCCCCCTTAAACATTTTGACGAAGAAGAAGATGCTGCGGGTAGTTTTACTACTTCCAGCACCCAAGCGGGTGCTGGAAGTAGTGAGGCCGCGGCATGCGACGTTTATGAGATGTGTCCGATGGACACGTCAGAGAAGAAACAGCGGCAGCGAGCCGACTTTGTTCGGCCAGTTACAAGGAGTGGCGCTCTTCTGGTGAGCGGCTCCGATTCGGATACCTCACAGATGTCCTATACTTCGGTGGCATCTGTGAGTTCCCGACATCGGAAGCGTCGCCCTCCATCGGGCCACTCTTCTCAGAAGAAGTCGACTGGTCGGATCGAATTGGACCAATCGGAGGAATCAGCGGACACAGATTCGCATTATACAGAGTCGGACCCAAAGGAGTCATCCGAGCAGGCACTCGTCCGTGCTCCGCAAGTAGGACGAAAAAGAAGTAACCCCGACCGACGCGACCTGGCTGAGTTACCGGTGAAACTCACCAGCTCCCAAAGGGGAAGAGGTCGACCGCCGACTACTGGCCAATACATAGGTCTAGCAAAGGCTAAAGAGGCGGTCAATGCTGCAAAGAAAAAGGAGCTGGAACTCCAAGCTGAGGAGGAGGCCGCACAGTTAGCTCGCGAATATCGGACTAGGATATCTGCGCCTCTATCCAAAGCCTCCTCGACGACTTCGGAGCAGGCGCTGGCTGTCGACCTGAACAAACGGGTCCGAGATGGGGTGACCACTATACGCATGGTCGCAAGCAAGTCGGCAAACCTTAAGGGCACATTCGTCCGTGCTCTGAAGGATGTGGCCAACGCAATCGAGGCGGATTTTGAGTCCCTCAGCCGGATCCCGGGGGCCGAAGAGATGGCGAATCTGCAGGCAGAAAACGCGCGCTTGCAGAAAGAACTAGCTGAGCTCCGCGGAGATATAACAGCTATGAGAGCGGACATGGAGCGGTGTCGAATGGTCCCACCACCCGTCACTTCAACGGCTGGAGGATTAGGCAATGAGCCGCAGCCAGAAGAACTGACGAGAACCATAATGATCCAGGTGGGGACCATGGTGAACGCGCGGCTCGAGGCGCTGGAGGATAGGCTACTTCCAGAGCGGCGCCTCCGCCCTCCGTTGACTGCGGATAAAAAGAAGTCAGACGACAACGTGTCAGCCGTAATTCCCTCTCCAGAGAGGGTAGTTGCAGCTGAGCCTACGGTTCGATCTTCTCATGCTCCTGAACCCCAGAAGGGGAAGAAGGGGAAGAAAGGATCGAAGGAAAAAGATGGCACCGCGACAGCTGCCCATCCTCTGCCTTCCGCAAAACCTCGGAGAAGAAAGTCGAGGGGGAGGAAGAATGATGTTGCCGAGACTTCTGTCTCAAAGGTGGCCCGCCCCCTACCGCCGGCTCCCAAAAACATGGATGAAAGCTGGGTCACAGTGGCAAAGCGCGGGACCAAGCCGCAACAGCCTAAGACCCGAGGACGAAAGGCGAAAGTCGCCCAGGTTGCAACAAGTAGCCAACCAAAACCGGCGAAACTGCGTCCCCCTCGTTCGGCAGCTGTAGTAATAACACTGCAGCCTGGTGCCGAGGAGAGAGGCGTGACGTATGCAAAGGTGCTAACCGAGGCGAAGTCAAAGGTTGACTTGACCAACCTTGGGATATCGGATCTCCGCTTTCGGCGAGCCGTAACAGGTGCCCGAATTTTAGAGGTACCTGGCTCAACAAGTGGAGGAAAGGCCGACTCCCTAGCAGAGAGTCTTCGCAAGGCCTTGGGAGAAGAAGATGTGCGAGTCTCCAGACCGACAAAGTGCGCGGAGCTTCGCGTGACCAGTCTGGATGACACGGTCACTCAAGGTGAACTGGCGGAAGCGATTGCTCGAGCAGGAGATTGCCCTCTAGAATCCGTCAAGGTCGGCGAAATCCGCTGCGGCCTTGGTCCTTCAAGCACGGGGACGGCATGGGTTCGCTGCCCAGTCATGGCTGCGAAGAAGCTAGCGGAAGGGAAGCGACTGCACGTCGGGTGGACGTCAGTACAAATAAAGCTTCTCAACAACAGGCCGATGCACTGCTTCCGATGCCTTGAAAAAGGCCACGTAAGGGCGCATTGCACATCAGAGGTGGACCGCAGTGACCAGTGCTACAACTGCGGGCAAACTGGCCACAAGGCCGCAAAATGCTCTGCCAAGCCCCACTGCTTTATATGTGCGGCGGCGAGCAAGCCTGACAGTCACAGGGTGGGGAGCATGGCATGTGCTGCCTCTCGCCCAGTGAAGAAAAAGAAAGGAGTAAGGACCGCCGCTGGAGCTAAGACTCAGCCGCAGCCCTCCTGCCCATCAGTGCCGATGGAAGAGGAAGGAGAAGCACAAACTGAAGTATGTTAGGGATGGAGTACAGAATGCTGCAGGCGAATATAAACCACTCCGCTAGAGCACAGGACCTTTTGGCTCAGTGCATGGCGGAGAGGTCAATACATGTAGCGGTGGTCGCCGAACCCTATTTCGTCCCTTCCAGCGGTGATTGGGTGGGTGACCTTGATAACGTGGTGGCGATCGTCAGTCGACGGGCTGCTGAGTCTCCTCCTTTAGTTGATGTTAAAAGGGGACACGGTTTTGTCTCGGCACAAGTTGGAGATATTGTGATTATCGGTACATATTTCTCCCCAAACCGAAGTCTCGCTGAATTTGAGATCTTTTTGGATGAAGTGGAAACTGCAACCAGGCAAAGCCACATGTACCTTGTGCTGGTCGCAGGGGACCTAAATGCCAAATCTGTCGCGTGGGGATGCCCCTCGACAAACGTACGTGGTGAAGCTGTGGAGGAGTGGCTGATGACTACCGGTCTGACCATCCTCAATCGGGGAACGGCTAACACGTGTGTGCGACTGCAGGGCGGATCAATCGTGGACGTAACGTTCGCAAGTCCTGCATTGGCGCGCCGTGTCCGAAACTGGGAAGTGCTGGAGAGTGTGGAAACATTATCAGATCACTGCTATGTCCAATTTACTGTTTCCGCACTTCCAGGTGCCTCGAGAGGTCCAAACTGTTTCCAGGGAAGAGATGGCCCTCGCTGGAAAGTCAAATGCTTAGACAGAGAGGCCTTACAGGAGGCAGCCATAGTCCAGGCCTGGGCAGCCGGATCTGAGATACTGTCGGATGTGGAGGAAGAGGCGGAACAGCTCGAGAAGGCCATGTCGTGTATTTGTGATGCAGCCATGCCTCGCGTCGGGCGATACTCGCCTAGACGTAGGGTGTACTGGTGGTCTGATGAGATTGCACAGCTGCGACAAGCGTGCGTGTGTGCGAGACGCCAGTACACCCGAAGCCGAAGGCGACGCAGAAGAAACGATTCGGAGGAGACCCTTCTCTATGCTGCTTATCAACAGTGCAAGAAGGCCCTCCAAATCGGTATAGCCAAAGCAAAATCCTTGGCGGCGGAGGAAATGCTCGAGACACTCAACAGGGATCCGTGGGGGCGTCCGTACAGAATGGTGAGGTCCAAACTTCGCCCATGGGCTCCCCCACTGACACAGAGTCTCCAGCCTCAATTGTTAGATCAAGTAGTAGAGGCTCTGTTTCCTAACATGGCTGACCATACTCCTCCGCAGATGGCGGCGTTGAATTTGGAAAGCGGCGAGGCCGGGAATACGCCAGAAGTGACTGAGGGCGAGCTGAAGGCGGCGGTGTTGCGGCTTAAAAGCAAAAACACTGCTCCGGGCCCTGACGGAGTCCCCGGCCGTGCCCTAGTGCTAGCTTTGGGGCCACTTGGGGAAAAGGTAAGGTTGCTGTTTAGCGCATGTCTTGCGCAGGGCCAATTTCCCATCCGCTGGAAGACAGGGAATCTGGTCTTGTTAAGAAAAGAGGGACGTCCGGCCGACTCACCGTCTGCATATAGGCCCATAGTTTTGCTCGACGAGATGGGGAAACTGTTTGAACGGGTGATAGCTGCTCGCATCGTCAACTACCTGGAACAGTCAGGACGGGACCTCAGTGTCCACCAGTTTGGTTTTCGTCGGGGAAGGTCTACTATTGACGCGATTACGCGGGTGCGGACTCTGGCGGAGGAGGCGGTGTCTCAGGGTGAGGTCGTTTTGGCGGTGTCTTTAGACATAGCAAACGCCTTTAACACCCTGCCGTGGGGCACTATCAAGGAGGCGCTGCGGTACCACAGAGTGCCCGAGTACCTATGGAAAGTAGTTGCGGCATATCTCTCTGAGAGGGCCGTCATGTTCCCGACACAGAGTACATGGCAAAGACGGAGGATGTCGTGCGGTGTTCCGCAGGGATCGGTCCTCGGACCGCTTCTGTGGAACATCGGATATGACTGGGTGCTACGAGGAGCTTGGTTAAGGGGTGTCAGTGTGACTTGCTATGCAGACGACACCCTCGTGATAGCCCGAGGAAGCACATACAGAGACGCCGCCATACTTGCCACGGCTGGGCTGGCCCAAGTGGTTGCGAGGATCCAGCGGTTGGGATTAAAGGTGGCTCTAAACAAGTCTGAGGCTCTGTGCTTCCACGGACCTCGAAGAGCCCCTCCAGTCGGATCCCATCTTGTGGTTAGCGGAACTTCCATCGCTGTTAAGTCGACGATGCGCTATCTCGGCCTCGTACTTGACAGTCGATGGAACTTCAAAGAGCACTTTGTCCGCCTGGCTCCGAAACTCGTCGCAGCTGCCGGCGCTCTGAGTCGCTTACTTCCCAATGTGGGAGGGCCGAACGCTGGCTGCCGCCGGTTGTATGCCGGTGTGGTAAGGTCGATGGCCCTCTATGGTGCCCCAATATGGGTAGACAGCCTGACCGAACATAACCTGACACTGCTGCGACGACCGCAGCGGGTCATGGCGGTCAGGCTCATAAGAGGATACCGCACCATATCGTGCGATGCAGCGTGCGTTCTGGCCGGCACCCCTCCATGGGAGCTGGAAGCTGAGGTGCTAGCCGAAGTTTACCGTAAAGTGTCGGAGTCAAGGTCACAAGGCAATCCTGCACCTCCAGGGGCAATCAAGCGTTGGAAAAAGAGGTTATTCGAGACCCTCTTGCAGAAGTGGAGGGAAAAGTTGGAAGAGCCAACAGTCGGTATCCGAATCATCGGAGCCATACGACCCGTTCTTGAGAAGTGGGTTGAAGTAAGCCGTCTGGGAGCACTCACGTTCCATCTTGTGCAGGTCCTCTCCGGACATGGTTGCTTTGGGGAGTACTTGTACAGGATGGCACGAAGAGAAGAGACACCGCAATGTCACAGCTGCGGCTGCGCCGAAGACACAGCGCAGCATACCTTAGCCGTGTGCCCAGCATGGGCGGAGCCGCGAGCAGACCTCGTGGCTGCGATTGGGTCAGATCTCTCGCTTTCAGCTGTAATCAAATCTATGGTCGACAGCGAGAATGCGTGGAAAGCAATGGTCTCCTTCTGTCAGGAAGTAATGTCGCAGAAGGAGGCGGCAGAGCGTATGAGAGAAGACGATGCCTCCGCTTCTCAACTTCGCCGGAGGAGGACTGGGCGCAGACGGCGGGCATTTGGCCGCGCAGTACCGTAAGCGCACGATGCCCTGTGGATTGGGGCTTAGAATACATCCAAGGTATCCCCTACCTGTCGTAAGAGGCGACTAAAAGGGGTCATCGGGGTCACAGGCGTCTAGAGCGGGGAGGCTCTAACGCCATCAAACGTGACCCCGGGGAGGGCGGCAGCACAATCGTGGCATTGTACTGCTGCATACACCAGGAGGGTGTAGAGGGGAGTCAATCTGGCTCCCCTGAGATGAGCTGCGAGGTCGCAGCGTGGCGGTAGAGGGTCTCCGGAAGTAATGCTAAGGCGGCCCCCGGATTCCCTCGACAAGCGCCGGAGATTGGCCACCGTGGGGTTTTAGCCGGTAGGAGTCCGGCATAACCCATCGTCCCTCCCCAGGACGGCGGGTATCCATGACGGATTTCCCCACGAAAAAAAAAAAAAAAAAAAAAAAGGTTAGGTTAGGTTAGGTTAGGTTGGGGTGCGATGCCAGATAACCTCCTCGTGTGTTCTTCTGCTGCCGTTTTATTTGATTTCTGAAATCCGGTAGAAAGGCAGTGGCAAGGACCGGTGCACCCTGGGAGATGATCAGTAACTTTTCCTTGTGAAATCTTGCTGTTCATCGGCGAATAATCTGGCGCGGAGTCACCCGTGCACTGAAAAGTTCAGTCATCGGGCGGGGCATACCGACCACTCTACTTTTAGAGTGTTGCTCGGTATGTGAAGTATATCGTAAACCCAGTCATGTCTTGGGAACGAGGGTCTTGCCTTAACCGGCCGGACCGCGAGGAGACAACCTCTATAAAAAATCCTCAACCCTCGGCGCTGAGGTACGTGGCGTCGGGGTGCTCGCAAGAGCGGCTGGGGAGCTCATCAGTCACTAGCGGCCAACCCTAGGATACCTCCCGACCTCCTAGGGTTAAATTGGGTTGTCTGGGTATAGGGAGCTCTGCCCAGATTGACTTTTATTTCTCCCATACTCGTGGGATCAAAATGGAAAAATCTAAAAAACATTTTGAAGAAGAAGATAGGGTGAATGCCGCGGGGAGTTTTACTACTTCCAGCACTCAAATGGGTGCTGGAAGTAGTGAGGTCGCGGCATGCGACGTACATCGGGACACTGCACAGCGTCCGAATAAAAACTGTGCTGAAAAGGAAGTAGGTACGGAGATGGAGACTGACTCCGTATCTAGTAGGACATATGATGACCAGCGGGAGAATAAATCTAAATTCTTCCGTAAACGTCTCCGCCCGGATCATCGAGGGTCGGAGACGTCATCAGGGGACGAGGTGGTAGCAGCACCAAAAATTAAAACTGCTAAGCGAGGAAGAGGCCGTCCTCCAACAACAGGCCACTATGTAGGATTGGCGAAAGCCAAAAGGGAGCTCGCTGATGCCATGGAGGCTGAGCTGGAGCTTCAGGCGGAAGCAGAAATAGTCGAAACAGCCCGGTCACTTAGATCCGACAGGTTCACTCGGCTATCTGAATCGTCGATTGCGTCGCCAATGAGGGCAATTGACGATACTGCTAACGCCCTTAACAGGCAAATATTAGAGGGAGTGGCGGCAGTTAAGAAGATCGCCGCCATATCAAAGAGGCTAAAAGGGACATCTGTCAAAGCCCTTAAGACCGCAGCGGCCACAATAGAGGAGGCGGCCGAAGCAATGCTTCACCGATCCACCTCGGATGAGACCGTAAGATTACAGGCGGCCAATGATCGTCTAGAGGCTGAAGTAGCAGCCCTCCGCAAAGATGTGGCCGAACTGAGGTCCGATCTGGCAAAAGCCAAAGAAAGGAAAACTGTAGCCCCCACAATGGACGGCGTTGACGCGGCCGATAAGGACCTTGCATCTGCGCAGCGGCCGCCGAAGCTGCCGTTTGACGTCCAGGAGTTAACGCGCTCGATCATGCTACAGGTGGGAGGTATGGTCAGCGCTAGGCTGGAGGCACTCGAAGAGAGACTGCCTCCTCCAGAACGAGTTAGGCCTCCATTGGCGGCTGACCGCAGGGAAAAAGAGCTTGCACCAACTGCAGCGCCTGCCGCAGCCACGGAAAAGCCAAAGGCCGCGAAGAAGAAGAAGGAAAAAACAAATGGTGGAAAAACTGGTGCTTCAAAAGCAATGCCTGTTGTCACTTCCGTCCATGAGAAACCAGCACCCGATTCCAAAGATGGGGAATGGGTGACCGTGGTACGGAAGGGCAAACGAAAAGCGAAAAAGGCATCAGGAAAGTCTAAAAAGGATTTGACCAAAAAGAGGGAGGCCCCGAAAGAGCCCAAGCTCCGCGCCTTCCGATCCACAGCTGTAGCAATAAAACTACAGCCAGAGGCGGAAAAGAAGGGTGTAACGTACGCCTCTGTACTCACCGAAGCCAGGGCCAAGATCGACTTAAACGGTCTTGGAATCACGGGCCTGCGTGTTAGGACTGCGGCTAACGGAGCACGAATGCTCGAAATTCCCGGTGCCACCAGTGGCGAGAAGGCGGACGCCCTGGCCATTAAACTAAGGGAATGTCTCACGGCAGAGGATATTAAGGTCTCCCGACCAATGAAGCGCGTACCAGTGCGCATCTCAGGACTCGATGACTCAGTCACAGCTGAAGAGGTAGTGGCTTCTGTCGCTCGGTCTGTTGGATGTCCCGCAGACCAAGTGAAATCGGGAGACATCCGTCGTGGTCCGAACGGACTTGGCACAGCATGGGTCAACTGCCCAGTGGCAGTTGCAAAAAAGCTTGGTGCGGCCCGAAGGCTCCTTGTAGGATGGATATCGGCGCAAGTCACGATCCTGCAACCCAGGACTTTGAGGTGCTTCCGGTGTCTACAGGTGGGACATGTCAGGGAGAAATGCACCTCAGAGGTGGACAGAAGCGAATCGTGCTACCGCTGCGGCCAACCTGGCCACAAGTCCGGCCAGTGCACAGCAAAGCCGTATTGCACATTATGTGCAGCGGATAGCAGACCGGCGGACCATCGAGTTGGTAGTAAGGCGTGCGTTACGCCTACTGCCAACAAGAAGGCTAAAAAGAAAGGCAAGACAACTGCGGAGCGTGCCAAGGACGCCTCAAAACCTGTCCGCCCGTCGGCCACACCAAAGGCCAGGGATAAGGAGGAGGGTCAAATGGAGTGTACGTAATGGCCCCGCCCCCTCTTCGTTTCCTTCAGGGGAACATCAACCACTGCGCAAGAGCTCAGGACCTCTTACTCCAGAGCATGGCGGAGTGGTTGATAAATGTGTGCGTGGTCGCCGAGCCATACTTCGTTCCCCAAAGGGACGACTGGGTTGGTGACATCCTGGGCTCCGTTGCAATCGTCTCCAGGGCAACCGCCGGCGCCCCGCCCTTTGATAAAGTAGCGAAGGGTCGGGGTAGCGTAGCGGCCCTGATCGGAGATGTTTTTGTAATAGGGGTCTATTTCTCGCCAAACCAAAGTCTCGCGGACTTTGAGGCGTTCTTGGTGGAGGTGGACGCAATCGTTGGCCGCAGTCATCCTCACCTAGTGCTCGTCCTTGGGGACTTCAACGCCAAATCCACGGCTTGGGGCTGTCCGTCCACGGACGCGCGTGGTGAGGCGCTCGAGGATTGGGCACTGGGAGCGAACCTCGTCGTTCTGAACCGTGGGTCAGTTGAGACATGCGTGCGCCAACACGGCGGGTCTATAGTCGACGTGTCATTTGCTAGTCAGACTCTGGCGCACCGTGTACAACATTGGAGGGTTATGGAGGAGGTAGAAACTCTATCGGACCACCGGTACATTCGGTTCGATATCCCTGTCCGGGCTTCATACAGCCAAGCCGATCCAAACATGGTTGAGGATGGCCCGCGTTGGGCGCTCAAACAACTCGATAAGGTGGCTCTCTTAGAAGCCTCCATAGTTGCGTCTTGGGCGTCGACGCCTGAGAGACCCACCGACATCGAGGAGGAGGCGGAGTGGTTTCGCGAAACGATGGTAAGCGTGTGTGATGCGGCGATGCCCCGAGTCAGGTCTCGGCCTGCTAGACGTCAGGTGTACTGGTGGTCTGAAGAGATCGCACAACTGCGCCATGCGTGCGTATTGTCACGACGCCAGTATGCCAGGCATCGAAGGAGGCGTAATCGCACGCATAATGCAGCGGCCGCCGAACTGGAGCTGTACGAATTGTACAGGACAGCCAAGAAGACCCTGCAGCTTGCCATTCGGAAAGCGAAGGACCGAGCCAGAGAAGAGATGCTGGAGACTCTCGACAGAGACCCATGGGGACGCCCCTACAACATGGTGAGGGGCAAACTTCGTTCGTGGGCTCCCCCTTTAACGAAGAGTCTCCAGCCTCAGCTCATAGAGGACGTGGTGTTTGGTCTGTTTCCCACTAGAGAGGAGTGGACACCTCCTTCGATGGCTTCGCCTCCAGCAGCGCCCGACGCACACGATAGCGACGAGGTTCCCGGTGTGACTGAGATGGAATTGAGAGCGGCGGTGAAACGGCTAAAGGCCAAGAACACCGCTCCAGGACCCGACGGTATACCGGGCCGGGCGTGGGTTTTGGCACACAAGGCTCTCGAGCCTCGACTGAGAGGGCTCTTCAGCGCGTGCTTTGAGCGTGGCCAGTTTCCATTGCGTTGGAAAACTGGCAAATTGGTCCTGCTCAGGAAAGAGGGGCGCCCTACGGACTCACCATCCGCATACCGCCCCATCGTGTTGCTGGACGAGGTGGGCAAGCTCCTCGAGCGCATAATTGCGGATCGCCTCGTCCGGCATCTGGCGGGGGTGGGTCCCGACCTAAACGAGAATCAGTTTGGTTTTCGTCAGGGGCGCTCCACCATTGACGCGATCAAGCGCGTGAAGACCCAAGCGGAGGAAGCCGTGTCTCGGGGTGAGGTAGTATTGGCGGTGTCACTCGATATCGCCAACGCTTTCAACACTTTGCCCTGGAACTGTATCAAGGAGGCGCTCATATACCACCGAGTGCCTTCTTACCTTCGTAATTCAGTCGAAGCGTACCTCACTGATAGGGCAGTAACGTACCCGTGCAGAGACAGATGGAGTCACCGAGCGATGACATGCGGTGTTCCACAAGGATCAGTGCTAGGTCCGCTTTTGTGGAACATCGGATACGACTGGGTGCTCAGAGGTGAGTGCCTCCGTGGCGTCAGCTTGACTTGTTACGCTGACGACACACTGGTGACTGCACGGGGAAAGTCACACCGGGAAGTGGCCTTATTGGCCACAGCAGGGGTGGCACAAGTGGTGGCTAGGATACGACGGTTGGGTCTCGAGGTGGCACTCACCAAGTCCGAGGCTATGTGTTTTCACGGGCCACGGAACAAGCCACCGTCGGGATCACGTATCACAGTGGGTGGAGTTCACATCGACGTCAGTTCGACGATGAAGTACCTGGGACTCGTCCTAGACGGTCGGTGGAACTTCAATGAACACTTCCGTCGGCTAGCACCCAAGCTAATGAAAGCGGCGTCTGCACTGTCTGGGCTGCTGCCTAGACTCGGCGGGCCTAGCGGATCCTGTCGACGGCTGTATTTAGGAGTCGTGCGGTCTATGGCCCTTTACGGGGCCCCAATTTGGGCAGCAAATCTGACGGCCCACAACATCGCAATACTGCGGAAGCCGCAGAGAGCGATGGCCGTCAGAATCAGTAGGGGGTACCGCACGATTTCCTTCAAAGCGGCAAGCCTAATGGCCGGATCTCCACCCTGGGATCTTGAAGCGAGGGCCCTTGCATCGCTGTACGTCTGGCGGTGTGAGGCAAGGGACAGAGGACACCGACCGACTCCAAGAGAGGTGGAGGCACAACGGTCGGAGTTTCGAAGGATCCTGGTGGCGGAATGGGGTGAGCGACTCGCAAATCCAAGTGCTGGTCGCATCACTGTCGAGGCAATCCGGCCTTTATTGACAGAGTGGCTGGATAGGTGCCATGGCGCACTTACCTTCCGGCTCACGCAAATGCTTTCCGGACATGGCTGTTTCGGAAAGTACCTGTGCCGCATAGGTAAGGCGCAGACGCCGCAGTGCCACCACTGCAAGAGTCACTCCGAGGACACGGCGCAGCACACCCTGGAACACTGTCAGGCGTGGGCTGAACAACGCGGAGACCTCGTCGAGTCGATTGGGGGCGATCTCACGCTTCCGGCCGTAGTGCGTTCCATGGTCGAAAGCGATGAGAATTGGACGGCCGTCGCAACATTTTGCGAGGTGGTGATGGCTGCGAAGGAGGCTGCGGAAAGAGAGAGAGAGATGACGTCCGCCTCACTCTCGATCCGTAGAAGGCGTACCAGGCGCAGGAGGTTACGTGACGACCTCCAGCCCCCATAAATAAAGCCTGTAGGCGGTGGGTTTGGGGAAACCTGCCGTCCGAACACACAGGCTTAAGGCGACGACGCACGTGCTCCGCGCGCGCGCTTCTTTAGAGGTTGCAAAGGCAACAAGCTGTTTGCCCAAGGAGGGGCCTGCAAGCTCGAGCGGGCCAGCACTCTCTGGGGCTGCGGCAGAATACGAAAGTGAATCCCGTAGCCCCGGAACAGGGTGAAAGGAGGAGCACCGTGGGGTTTTAGCCGGTAGGAGTCCGGCATAACCCACCGTCCCTCCCCAGGACGTTGGGTATCCATGACGGATTTCCCCACGAAAAAAAAAAAAAAAAAAAAAAGGTTAGGTTAGGTTAGGTTTTGCCCGCTTGGCTCCGAAACTCGTCGGAGCTGCTGGCGCGCTAGGTCGCCTCCTTCCAAATGTGGGGGGGCCGAACGCTGCATGTCGCCGACTGTATGCTGGTGTGGTGAGGTCGATGGCCCTCTATGGGGCCCCAATATGGGTGGACAGTCTGACCGATCACAACCTGACGCTGCTGCGACGACCTCAGCGGTTCATGGCGGTCAGGCTCGTAAGAGGATACCGTACCATATCGTACCAAGCAGCGTGCGTTCTGGCCGGCACTCCACCGTGGGAGCTGGAGGCTGAAGTTCTAGCCGACGTGTATCATCGGGTCTCGGAGTCGAAAGCGCAAGGCAACCCTGCACCTCCAGGGATTGTCAAGCGCTGGAGGAAGAGGTCCCGTGAGACCCTTCTGCAAAAGTGGAGTGTACAGTTAGAAGATCCGACAGCCGGCATCCGAACCATCGGAGCCATTCGACCCGTCCTTAAGAGGTGGGTCGACACAAGTCGACTGGAAGCACTCACGTTCCATCTTGTGCAGGTTCTCTCCGGACATGGTTGCTTCGGGGAGTATTTGTGCAGGGTGGCGCGAAGAGAAGGAACACCGCAGTGTCACAGTTGTGGCTGCGCCGAAGACACGGCGCAGCATACTTTAGAGGTGTGCCCTGCATGGGCGGAGCCGCGAGCAGACCTCGCAGCTGCGATCGGGCCAGATCTCTCACTGCCGGCTGTGATCATATCCATGGTCAACAGTGAGAGTTCATGGAAAGCGATGGTCTCCTTCTGCGAAGAAGTGATGTCGCAGAAGGAAGCGGCAGAGCGCACTAGAGAGGAAGATGCCTCCGCTCCTCAGCTTCGCCGGAGAAGGACCGGGCGCAGACGGCGGGCATTCAGCCGCGCAGTGCCGTAAGCGCACGGCGCCCTGTGGATTGGGGCTTAGAATACATCCAAGGTATCCCCTGCCTGTCGTAAGAGGCGACTAAAAGGGGTCATCGGGGTCGCAGGCGGCTAGAGCGGGGAGGCTCTACCGCCATCAAACGTGACCCCGGGGAGGGCAGCGACACGATAGTGGCATCGTATTGCTGCAAACACCGTGAGGGTGTTGAGGGGCGCCAACCTGGCACCCCTGAGATGAGCCGCTAAGTCGCGGCGCGGCGCTAGAGGGTCTCCGGAAGGAATGCTTAGGCGACACCCGGATTCCTTCTATAAGCGCCAGAGATTGCCACCGTGGGGTTTTGGCCGGTAGGAGTCCGGCATAACCCATCGTCCCTCCCCAGGACGGCGGGTATCCATGACGGATTTCCCCACGAAAAAAAAAAAAAAAAAAAAAAAAAAAAGGTTAGGTTAGGTTAGGTTAGGTTAGGTTAGGTTAGGTTAGGTTAGGTTAGGTTAGGTTAGGTTAGGTTAGGTTAGGTTAGGTTAGGTTAGGTTGGGGTGCGATGCCAGATAACCTCCTCGTGAGTTCTTCTGCTGCCGTTTTATTTGATTTCTTAAATCCGGTAGAAAGGCAGTGGCAAGGACCGGTGCACCCTGGGCGATGGTCAGTAACTTTTCATTTTGAGATTTTGCTGATCATCGGCAAATAATCTGGCGGGGAGTCACCCGTGCACTGAAAAGTTCAGTCAACGGGCGGGGCATAACGGCCACTCTATTCTTGGAGTGTAGCTCGTTATGCGGATATATCGTAAACCCAGTCATGTCTTGGGAACGAGGGTCTTGCCTTAACCGGCCGGACCGCGAGGAGACAACCTCTATAAAAAATCCTCAACCCTCGGCGCTGAGGCACGTGGCGTCGGGGTGCTCGCAAGAGCGGCTGGGGAGTTCATCAGTCATTAGCGGCCAACCCTAGGATACCTCCCGACCTCCTAGGGGTAAATTGGGTTGTCTGGGTACAGGGAGCTCTGCCCAGATCGACATTTATTTCTCCCATACTCGTGGGACCAAAATGGAAAACTTAAAAAAACATTTTGAAGAAGAAGATAGGGTGAATGTCGCGGGGAGTTTTACTACTTCCAGCACTCAAATGGGTGCTGGAAGTAGTGAGGTCGCGGCATGCGAAGTTTATGAGTTGTGTCGGGAAACGGCCGGGATGGAGGTTGGCACAGCAAACGACTCGGACACTAGTTCGGTCGATGCTGGATCAGTCTCCACTCAAGGCAAACTGTGGAGGATAAGGGGAGAAAAGCGACGCCGCGCAAAGCCCCTTAGACCAGAAGACGATGAGGATGAAGACGAGAAACGGCCGTGCCTTTCTTCTGTTCCGAAAGGCAGAGGACGCCCACCTACTACCGGGCAGTACGTCGGCCTCGCGAAAGCGAAGGCTGATTACCTCAAACTGCAGCGGGAACAGTTAGAGCTGGACGCCGAGAAGGAAGTGGCCACCCAGGCCCGTAAAACCCGTGAAGCCCGAATTGTCGTGAGCAGGACGGCTTCTACGTGCTCGACGGAGGAAGGTGAGTCTGCCGTCGCTCTCACGAAGCAAGTGCTGGAAGCGGTCAAGACCATTCGCATGGTCTCGACCAAGTCTAAAAACATCAAGGGCACCTTCCAGCGCATTCTCAAGGAGTCGACGGCTGCTATTGAGGAAGCAGTGACCGAACTGAAAGGCCGTACTTGTAATGAAGAAACGGCAATCTTGCGGGAAGACAACAACCGTCTGCAAGCTGAGATAGGAGAACTCCGAAAAGAGATCGCCCAGCTCAGGGCAGATATGGAGGCGGAACGCCGACGGACAGAAGAGTCTTCTGTGGTCCGGGAAAAGACTTTGAGAGAGAGAGAACCTACCCTTCCCTCCCTCGATCAAGTCGACTTCCCTTCACTGCCACTACCCCGGATGGATATAACGCCGTGCGGCGGTCGAATTGAAAGCTCAATTCAGAACGAGAACAGTCTGGCCGCCGCTATGGAGGAGCACTCGCGCTCAATAATGCTCCAAGTTGGAGGTATGCTGAATGCGAGACTCGAGGCGTTTGAGGGAAGGCTTCCCCCCGAGGAGCGGCTTCGTCCGCCACTCGCAGCTGACAAGAAGAGGAATACGGTCTTAGCGAAAGGCCGTCAACCTGCTCCTCCTTCTCAGCAGGATGGAAAACTGTCGGCGCCCAAAGCTGCACCGCGGGCACAGAAGAGCGCTCTAACGCTTCCTCCTTCTAAAGAACAGGAGTTGAAGGAAAAGAAGGACCGAAGGAAAAAGAAGAAGAAAAAGGGGACTACGGCAAAGGCGGCCCCCAGACAAGACGGGCCTCGCCCCCTCCCACCGGCACCCACGTCAATGGAGGAGGGCTGGAATGTGGTGACCAAGCGTGGAGCGAAAGTAAAAGCCACACCGGTCCCCGCAAATAGGGCTGGGAACACTGGGTCAAAGCGGCCCCGAAAACTCCGTCCGCCGCGCTCAGCGGCTGTGGTCATTACGCTGCAGCCAGCGGCAGCAGAGGCGGGCGTCACATACAAAGCGGTGCTCACCGACGCCAAGTCCAAAATTGATTTGGCTGGCCTCGGGATCACCGCCGTAAAGAGTAGGACATCCGCCACCGGGGCGCGCATCCTGGAGGTGCCAGGCGCAGCTGGTGGCGAGAAAGCGGACTCCCTCGCTAAAAAGTTAAGGGAGGCCTTTAGCGAGGACACGATCCGAGTCTCCAGGCCTACTAAATGCGCAGAAATGCGCGTCACAGGCCTGGACGACTCGGCCACAACAGAGGAGGTGGTGGCAGCCGTTGCAAAAATAGGAGAGTGCCCAGCCGAGTCCGTGAGGGCCGGCGAAATTCGCCAAGACCCCTATAGACTCGGTACCTTATGGGTACGTTGTCCGGTCGCGGCTGCTATAAAGGTTGTTGCGGCTAAACGGTTGCTAGTTGGCTGGGTGGCGGCGCAGGTACAACTCCTGGAGCCTAGAACCATGCGCTGCTACCGATGTTTAGAGGAAGGCCACACGCGGCAGCGCTGCACAGCGGAAGTGGACCGCAGTGAGCTTTGCTACCGCTGCAGTCAGGCCGGTCACAAGGCTGCTCAGTGCTCTGCCGCACCGCATTGCATTCTGTGCGAGGTAGCAGGCAAACCCACGGAGCACAGAGTGGGCAGCAAAATATGTGCTGCCTCACATTCTGTAAAAGAAAAGAGGAGGAGGAAAAACGGAGATGGTCTCAGGGTCCCCTCACCGTCGAACCGCCCGTTGACCGCTGATGCGGGCCAGGCTAGTGGGAACACGATGGACACTGGTAATTAATGGCCATCGAGTTTCTTCAGGCGAACATCAACCACTGCGCCAGAGCTCAGGACCTACTAGCCCAGAGCATGGCGCAGTGGCAGATCCAAGTTGCTGTCGTTGCCGAGCCCTACTCTGTCCCGCTCAGAGACAACTGGGTGGGGGACCACGAGAGCTCGGTGGCCATAGTTGTCCAGGCTTCTGCTGGCTCTCCTTCTCTGGAAAAGGTAACCAGGGGTCGGGGCTATGTCGCAGCATACCTGGATGACATATTGATTGTCGGGACATACTTCTCACCAAACCGGAGCTTAGTCGACTTCGAACAGTTTCTGGTTGGAGTCGGAGCTCTGGTATGCCAGAATCGTCTTAACTACGTGCTCGTCGCTGGCGATTTCAACGCCAAATCCATGGCATGGGGATCCTCCGCGACGGACGCGCGTGGTGAAGCACTCGAGGAGTGGGCGGTAGCGACTGGGCTGACAGTGCTCAACCGAGGATCAGTCCACACGTGTGTGCGGCAACAGGGTGGCTCTATAGTTGACGTCTCATTCGCTAATGCTGCTCTAGCGCACCGTGTCCAGGGCTGGGAAGTGCTGGAATGTGTAGAAACGTTATCAGATCATCGGTACGTCCGATTTACTGTTTCTGCACTCCCAGGTGCCCCGAGAAATCCAAACCGATCCTCGGGAAGAGAAGGCCCTCGCTGGAAGGTCAAATGCCTAGACCGAGAGGCCTTACTGGAGGCAGCCATCGTCCAGGCCTGGGTGGCCGAAACCGCGATACCTACAGGTGTAGAGGACGAAGCGGAGAAGATTGAAAGGGCCATGTGTTACGTCTGTGACGCGGCCATGCCTCGTGTGGGGCGATACGTGCCTAGGCGTAGAGTGTACTGGTGGTCTGATGAAATTGCAAATTTGCGACAAGAGTGCGTGCGGGCGAGACGCCAGTACACCCGAAGCCGAAGGCGACGCAGAAGGGACGAGTCTGAGGAGACCCTTCTCTATACTGCCTACAAGCAGTGCAAAAAGGCTCTCCAAATTGCCATCGTTAGAGCCAAGTCTTTGGCGGCAGAAGAAATGCTAGAGACTCTCAACAACGATCCGTGGGGGCGTCCGTACAGGATGGTGAGATGCAAACTTCGTCCATGGGCTCCCCCACTGACTCAGAGTCTCCAGCCACAAATGCTAAACCGGGTGGTGGAAGCTCTGTTTCCGGACAGGCCTGACCATGTTCCGCCGCAAATGGCGACGATGACTGTGGAACGTGACCAAGCCGGAAACGCACCAGAGGTGACCGAAGGCGAGCTGAAGGCGGCGGTGTTGCGGCTTAAAGGCAAAAACACCGCTCCGGGCCCTGACGGAATCCCCGGCCGCGCCCTAGTGCTAGCTTTGGGGCCACTTCACGAAAAGGTGAGAGGGCTGTTTAGCGCATGCCTAGACCAGGGACAATTCCCCCTCCGCTGGAGGACAGGAAAGCTGGTTTTGTTGAAAAAGGAGGGACGACCGACCGACTCACCGTCTGCGTACAGGCCGATCGTTTTGCTTGATGAGATGGGTAAACTGTTCGAACGCGTGATAGCTGCTCGTCTTATTAAGCATCTAGAAGAGTCGGGGCGAGACCTCAGTGCCCACCAGTTCGGCTTCCGTCGGGGCAGGTCCACCATCGCCGCAATCGCACGTGTAAAGGATCTGGCGGAGGAAGCTGTGTCTCAGGATGAGGTCGTCATGGCGGTGTCTTTGGACATAGCCAACGCCTTTAACACCCTACCCTGGAGCACTATCAAAGAGGCGCTGCGGTACCACAACGTGCCCGAGTACCTGTGGCGTATAGTGGCGGCATATCTCTCTGAGAGGGCTGTCGTGTGCCCGGCACAAAGTACTTGGAAGAGGCGAAAAATGTCGTGCGGTGTTCCGCAAGGTTCGGTCCTCGGACCGCTCCTGTGGAACATCGGATATGACTGGGTGTTGCGTGGTACCTGGCTAAGAGGCGTCAGCGTGACCTGCTACGCGGATGACACACTGGTGACGGCCCGCGGCAGCACATACAGAGACGCCGCCATACTGGCCACGGCTGGGCTGGCCCAAGTTGTTACGAGGATCCGACAGTTGGGATTGGAGGTGGCTCTGAACAAGTCCGAGGCTCTGTGCTTCCACGGACCCCGAAGAGCCCCTCCAGTCGGATCCCATCTTGTTGTGAGCGGAACTTCCATCGCTGTCAAGTCGACGATGCGCTATCTCGGTCTCATACTTGACAGTCGATGGAATTTTAAAGAGCACTTTGCCCGCTTGGCTCCGAAACTAGTCAGAGCTGCCAGCGCGCTGAGTCGCCTCCTTCCGAATGTGGGCGGGCCGAACGCTGGCTGTCGCCGGCTGTATGCCGGTATCGTAAAATCAATGGCCCTTTATGGAGCCCCTATATGGGTAGACAGCCTGACCGATTACAACCTGACACTGCTGCGACGACCGCAGCGGGTCATGGCGGTCAGGCTCGTAAGAGGATACCGCACCATATCGTGCGATGCAGCGTGCGTCCTGGCCGGCACTCCACCGTGGGAGCTGGAGGCTGAGGTTCTGGCTGATGTGTACCAGCAGGTCTCAGAGTCGAGAGCGCAAGGCAACCCTGCACCTCCAAGGATTGTCAAGCGCTGGAGGAAGAGGTCCCGCGAGACGCTCCTGCAGAAGTGGAGCGAAAAGTTGGAAGACCCAACCACCGGCATCCGAACCATCGGAGCCATCCGACCTGTCCTCAGAAGATGGGTCGAAGTAAGCCGGCTGGGAACACTCACATTTCACCTTGTGCAGGTCCTCTCCGGACATGGTTGCTTCGGGGAGTATTTGTTCAGGGTGGCAAGAAGAGAAAGGACACCGCGGTGTCACAGCTGCAGCTGCGACGAAGACACTGCGCAGCATACTCTAGAGGTGTGCCCAGCATGGGTGGAGCCGCGAGCAGACCTCGTAGCTGCGATCGGGCCAGATCTCTCACTGCCGGCTGTGATCATATCCATGGTCGACAGTGAGAGTTCATGGAAAGCGATGGTCTCCTTCTGCGAAGAAGTGATGTCGCAGAAGGAAGCGGCGGAGCGCACTAGAGAGGAAGATGCCTCTGCTCCTCAGCTTCGCCGGAGAAGAACCGGGCGCAGACGGCGGGCATTTGGCCGCGCAGTGCCGTAAGCGCACGGCGCCCTGTGGATTGGGGCTTAGAATACATCCAAGGTATCCCCTGCCTGTCGTAAGAGGCGACTAAAAGGGGTCATCGGGGTCGCAGGCGGCTAGAGCGGGGAGGCTCTACCGCCATCAAACGTGACCCCGGGGAGGGCAGCGATACGATAGTGGCATCGTATTGCTGCAAACACCGTGAGGGTGTTGAGGGGCGCCAACCTGGCACCCCTGAGATGAGCCGCTAAGTCGCGGCGTGGCGCTAGAGGGTCTCCGGAAGGAATGCTTAGGCGACACCCGGATTCCTTCTATAAGCGCCGGAGATTGCCACCGTGGGGTTTTGGCCGGTAGGAGTCCGGCATAACCCACCGTCCCTCCCCAGGACGATGGGTATCCATGACGGATTTCCCCACGAAAAAAAAAAAAAAAAAAAAAAAAGGTTAGGTTAGGTTAGGTTAGGTTAGGTTAGGTTAGGTTAGGTTAGGTTAGGTTAGGTTAGGTTAGGTTAGGTTAGGTTAGGTTAGGTTAGGTTAGGTTAGGTTAGGTTAGGTTAGGTTAGGTTAGGTTAGGTTAGGTTAGGTTAGGTTAGGTTAGGTTAGGTTAGGTTAGGTTAGGTTAGGTTAGGTTAGGTTAGGTTAGGTTAGGTTAGGTTAGGTTAGGTTAGGTTAGGTTAGGTTAGGTTAGGTTAGGTTAGGTTAGGTTAGGTTAGGTTAGGTTAGGTTAGGTTAGGTTAGGTTAGGTTAGGTTAGGTTAGGTTAGGTTAGGTTAGGTTAGGTTAGGTTAGGTTAGGTTAGGTTAGGTTAGGTTAGGTTAGGTTAGGTTAGGTTAGGTTAGGTTAGGTTAGGTTAGGTTAGGTTAGGTTAGGTTAGGTTAGGTTAGGTTAGGTTAGGTTAGGTTAGGTTAGGTTAGGTTAGGTTAGGTTAGGTTAGGTTAGGTTAGGTTAGGTTAGGTTAGGTTAGGTTAGGTTAGGTTAGGTTAGGTTAGGTTAGGTTAGGTTAGGTTAGGTTAGGTTAGGTTAGGTTAGGTTAGGTTAGGTTAGGTTAGGTTAGGTTAGGTTAGGTTAGGTTAGGTTAGGTTAGGTTAGGTTAGGTTAGGTTAGGTTAGGTTAGGTTAGGTTAGGTTAGGTTAGGTTAGGTTAGGTTAGGTTAGGTTAGGTTAGGTTAGGTTAGGTTAGGTTAGGTTAGGTTAGGTTAGGTTAGGTTAGGTTAGGTTAGGTTAGGTTAGGTTAGGTTAGGTTAGGTTAGGTTAGGTTAGGTTAGGTTAGGTTAGGTTAGGTTAGGTTAGGTTAGGTTAGGTTAGGTTAGGTTAGGTTAGGTTAGGTTAGGTTAGGTTAGGTTAGGTTAGGTTAGGTTAGGTTAGGTTAGGTTAGGTTAGGTTAGGTTAGGTTAGGTTAGGTTAGGTTAGGTTAGGTTAGGTTAGGTTAGGTTAGGTTAGGTTAGGTTAGGTTAGGTTAGGTTAGGTTAGGTTAGGTTAGGTTAGGTTAGGTTAGGTTAGGTTAGGTTAGGTTAGGTTAGGTTAGGTTAGGTTAGGTTAGGTTAGGTTAGGTTAGGTTAGGTTAGGTTAGGTTAGGTTAGGTTAGGTTAGGTTAGGTTAGGTTAGGTTAGGTTAGGTTAGGTTAGGTTAGGTTAGGTTAGGTTAGGTTAGGTTAGGTTAGGTTAGGTTAGGTTAGGTTAGGTTAGGTTAGGTTAGGTTAGGTTAGGTTAGGTTAGGTTAGGTTAGGTTAGGTTAGGTTAGGTTAGGTTAGGTTAGGTTAGGTTAGGTTAGGTTAGGTTAGGTTAGGTTAGGTTAGGTTAGGTTAGGTTAGGTTAGGTTAGGTTAGGTTAGGTTAGGTTAGGTTAGGTTAGGTTAGGTTAGGTTAGGTTAGGTTAGGTTAGGTTAGGTTAGGTTAGGTTAGGTTAGGTTAGGTTAGGTTAGGTTAGGTTAGGTTAGGTTAGGTTAGGTTAGGTTAGGTTAGGTTAGGTTAGGTTAGGTTAGGTTAGGTTAGGTTAGGTTAGGTTAGGTTAGGTTAGGTTAGGTTAGGTTAGGTTAGGTTAGGTTAGGTTAGGTTAGGTTAGGTTAGGTTAGGTTAGGTTAGGTTAGGTTAGGTTAGGTTAGGTTAGGTTAGGTTAGGTTAGGTTAGGTTAGGTTAGGTTAGGTTAGGTTAGGTTAGGTTAGGTTAGGTTAGGTTAGGTTAGGTTAGGTTAGGTTAGGTTAGGTTAGGTTAGGTTAGGTTAGGTTAGGTTAGGTTAGGTTAGGTTAGGTTAGGTTAGGTTAGGTTAGGTTAGGTTAGGTTAGGTTAGGTTAGGTTAGGTTAGGTTAGGTTAGGTTAGGTTAGGTTAGGTTAGGTTAGGTTAGGTTAGGTTAGGTTAGGTTAGGTTAGGTTAGGTTAGGTTAGGTTAGGTTAGGTTAGGTTAGGTTAGGTTAGGTTAGGTTAGGTTAGGTTAGGTTAGGTTAGGTTAGGTTAGGTTAGGTTAGGTTAGGTTAGGTTAGGTTAGGTTAGGTTAGGTTAGGTTAGGTTAGGTTAGGTTAGGTTAGGTTAGGTTAGGTTAGGTTAGGTTAGGTTAGGTTAGGTTAGGTTAGGTTAGGTTAGGTTAGGTTAGGTTAGGTTAGGTTAGGTTAGGTTAGGTTAGGTTAGGTTAGGTTAGGTTAGGTTAGGTTAGGTTAGGTTAGGTTAGGTTAGGTTAGGTTAGGTTAGGTTAGGTTAGGTTAGGTTAGGTTAGGTTAGGTTAGGTTAGGTTAGGTTAGGTTAGGTTAGGTTAGGTTAGGTTAGGTTAGGTTAGGTTAGGTTAGGTTAGGTTAGGTTAGGTTAGGTTAGGTTAGGTTAGGTTAGGTTAGGTTAGGTTAGGTTAGGTTAGGTTAGGTTAGGTTAGGTTAGGTTAGGTTAGGTTAGGTTAGGTTAGGTTAGGTTAGGTTAGGTTAGGTTAGGTTAGGTTAGGTTAGGTTAGGTTAGGTTAGGTTAGGTTAGGTTAGGTTAGGTTAGGTTAGGTTAGGTTAGGTTAGGTTAGGTTAGGTTAGGTTAGGTTAGGTTAGGTTAGGTTAGGTTAGGTTAGGTTAGGTTAGGTTAGGTTAGGTTAGGTTAGGTTAGGTTAGGTTAGGTTAGGTTAGGTTAGGTTAGGTTAGGTTAGGTTAGGTTAGGTTAGGTTAGGTTAGGTTAGGTTAGGTTAGGTTAGGTTAGGTTAGGTTAGGTTAGGTTAGGTTAGGTTAGGTTAGGTTAGGTTAGGTTAGGTTAGGTTAGGTTAGGTTAGGTTAGGTTAGGTTAGGTTAGGTTAGGTTAGGTTAGGTTAGGTTAGGTTAGGTTAGGTTAGGTTAGGTTAGGTTAGGTTAGGTTAGGTTAGGTTAGGTTAGGTTAGGTTAGGTTAGGTTAGGTTAGGTTAGGTTAGGTTAGGTTAGGTTAGGTTAGGTTAGGTTAGGTTAGGTTAGGTTAGGTTAGGTTAGGTTAGGTTAGGTTAGGTTAGGTTAGGTTAGGTTAGGTTAGGTTAGGTTAGGTTAGGTTAGGTTAGGTTAGGTTAGGTTAGGTTAGGTTAGGTTAGGTTAGGTTAGGTTAGGTTAGGTTAGGTTAGGTTAGGTTAGGTTAGGTTAGGTTAGGTTAGGTTAGGTTAGGTTAGGTTAGGTTAGGTTAGGTTAGGTTAGGTTAGGTTAGGTTAGGTTAGGTTAGGTTAGGTTAGGTTAGGTTAGGTTAGGTTAGGTTAGGTTAGGTTAGGTTAGGTTAGGTTAGGTTAGGTTAGGTTAGGTTAGGTTAGGTTAGGTTAGGTTAGGTTAGGTTAGGTTAGGTTAGGTTAGGTTAGGTTAGGTTAGGTTAGGTTAGGTTAGGTTAGGTTAGGTTAGGTTAGGTTAGGTTAGGTTAGGTTAGGTTAGGTTAGGTTAGGTTAGGTTAGGTTAGGTTAGGTTAGGTTAGGTTAGGTTAGGTTAGGTTAGGTTAGGTTAGGTTAGGTTAGGTTAGGTTAGGTTAGGTTAGGTTAGGTTAGGTTAGGTTAGGTTAGGTTAGGTTAGGTTAGGTTAGGTTAGGTTAGGTTAGGTTAGGTTAGGTTAGGTTAGGTTAGGTTAGGTTAGGTTAGGTTAGGTTAGGTTAGGTTAGGTTAGGTTAGGTTAGGTTAGGTTAGGTTAGGTTAGGTTAGGTTAGGTTAGGTTAGGTTAGGTTAGGTTAGGTTAGGTTAGGTTAGGTTAGGTTAGGTTAGGTTAGGTTAGGTTAGGTTAGGTTAGGTTAGGTTAGGTTAGGTTAGGTTAGGTTAGGTTAGGTTAGGTTAGGTTAGGTTAGGTTAGGTTAGGTTAGGTTAGGTTAGGTTAGGTTAGGTTAGGTTAGGTTAGGTTAGGTTAGGTTAGGTTAGGTTAGGTTAGGTTAGGTTAGGTTAGGTTAGGTTAGGTTAGGTTAGGTTAGGTTAGGTTAGGTTAGGTTAGGTTAGGTTAGGTTAGGTTAGGTTAGGTTAGGTTAGGTTAGGTTAGGTTAGGTTAGGTTAGGTTAGGTTAGGTTAGGTTAGGTTAGGTTAGGTTAGGTTAGGTTAGGTTAGGTTAGGTTAGGTTAGGTTAGGTTAGGTTAGGTTAGGTTAGGTTAGGTTAGGTTAGGTTAGGTTAGGTTAGGTTAGGTTAGGTTAGGTTAGGTTAGGTTAGGTTAGGTTAGGTTAGGTTAGGTTAGGTTAGGTTAGGTTAGGTTAGGTTAGGTTAGGTTAGGTTAGGTTAGGT
>CATIXC010000010.1:0-71007 GCA_949709985.1 Luffia ferchaultella
GTTTATTTCGTTCCGTGCCTTGGTGTTAAATATTGATATATGTATATATTATTTAAAAAAATATATTTAAGTATGTATAAGTACTTAGTTTATTTTATTACCTACATAACGAAAAACACAAAAATTGTTCGAATGGCCACACAGACAGGGAGCCAACACCTTTATTTACTCACCGTTTTTTTTTTTCAGTAATTACATCACATTTTCTGTAATTAAAAACTGCTTTGTTACTTTTACTTCCTTTGGAGCTCTAAAATTATGCATATAAGTAAATCTACATAATGTCGTTACGAAATTGCTTCTGTAATACCAATATAGTAATTATAAAAATTCTTAGTTTTTCATATAAATCATTATAGTCATTCATGAAGAACTTTAAACTAAGTACATTATTAGCACTGAAATCACCTCGAATAAAGTGTTCGACACTGAAAATTATGTTATTAAATGATATGAATCCGATTATGTAAAAAAAACCCGGTCAAGTGCGAATCGGACACGCGATTATATACTTATTATATAATAGAATATTTTTTACTTAAGTAGCATGCCACTTTGCTCAAGCAAAATTCTATAGATTATCTATAAGAATAGGACATCACTATAGTTGCACATGGTCCATTAATTTTTTAATTATGTGACGAATCGTCATATAGCTCCAATGATGTTTTAGTAAGGATGACTCACATTCATAGTTCACGGTACAGCTACACCGCGCTCAAAAATTGATCAGCAATGGCAAACATACCTACATACTTACATCCATCTTACATCGTATACGTACATATTATTTAAAAAAAAAAAAAACAGAATTAAATAAGATTTTTTTAATTTATTTATTCAGGTAAAAACAGTAACAGACAGTCCTTAAATAAATACCCTTAAACAAACAGACCTAAATTACCATAAATTTTAACACACAAATATAGCCGTGAAAATGCAAGCAACAAATAGTGATTAAAGTATTTACTACATATCACAGAAAGAGTTATACAATTACAGCGTTGTCAATATAATTTAGAGGAAAACCCAATATGTATTTATATCAAATTACACTAATTGGGGGAGTTTTAGTTCCTCAGTTTCTGCGTGCAAGTGCTACATCTAGGTACTTCCTTTACTAAATATAAAATGCTAGCGGTCGTACCCGGCTCCGTCTGGGTGGACTACAGAAACGTTCCCATTCCCTCTAACACCTTTCCTCCATTCCAGCCACTTACTCACCCCTGCCCTCCCTTACCCCACTTTTGCCCTATCAACCCACCCTCTATATTCACTAAAAAATCAGTTTTTTGCCAATGAAAGTCCCATCAAAATTGGTTCAGCTATTCCTGTGATTAGCGCAGAAACAAACAAACAAACATACAAATTTTACATTTTTATTTATTTATTTATTTATTTATTTCAATACAAAATTTTTGTTACATTATTTAACACATGCAGATTCTATGTCTACGGATAGGTAAGATCTAATTACTCTATGAGATCCGGTAAGCGCTCGCATTGAACCAATATTGTGTTGCAGTAGCAGCCCAAAAAGACCAAGGCCTGTGTCAGGGCTAATTGTAGTGTAATATAGCTTTCCGTCCGGGGCTCCGCTCGCATGGACTACACAAGTGTACTGTGACCCCTTTTTCCGGAATAAAAGTAGCCTATGTCACTCTTCACCTTATATACTAATGTCAGTGCGAAAAATTATAGCGATCCCGGTACAACTGTGTAGTCCACGCGAGCGGAGCCACGGGCAGAAAATCAGTTTGAGAATAAAATATAGCCCACATTACTCGCTGATAATGTAGCTTTCTATAGGTGAAATTTTTTTTAAATCAGTGTAAACTGTAGCCCACGCGAGCGAAGCCGCGGACAGAAAGCTAGTATATTTATAAATTATAGCCTATATGTTATTCTGATGTATAAGCTATTATTATTGTAAAGTTTCATTATAATCCATTCAGTAGTTTTTGCGTGAAAGAACAACAAACATCCATACCTCATAGCCTTTGTTGAATGTGTTTACATTCAACAAAGTAAACATTAAAAGTAATTATAAATGCTTGAACTTGAACTACACTATATAACTATATTATAAGTAGGTACGCTTGTCTAACTTCCTATTTTGTTGTAGATAACTGTACCTGATTGTGTCTACTTTATTTGTGGCCTGATTATTTACAGGTCTAGATTTAATTACGACAATAAGGGGCCAGCTTTTACATACTTGTGTGTGTGACTATAATGTTCTACACCACCGCCACGCCTTCGCACTGTCCGTCTCTGAGTGCCGGAATTATAACCGAACAGTTAGGTGATATGATCTATGTTTTTTGACGCCGAATCTCTAGATTAGTTTAGACAAGTTTCGTGGTGTTTATTTCAAATATATAATAATTAATAATGTAGAACGGTTTTGTAAAACAGGAGTTAAAAACTTGGATTCGATACTAAAATTATTACAACGATTAATACTCATTGTTAATATAACTCATTATTTTGTATAAAAATATTACAAAAACCGTACAAATAAAGAAATATTTATTAAATAGAAATAATGAAATTGAAGTTATTTATTATGTATGACTTCAACAATATCATTGTGTGACTTCACAGTAAATATTAAAATGACGGCTGGTGTTTTAACACATTATGATATACATCACATCACATGATACATAATTATATATTGGTTGTCACCATAACTAAGTATGGGCCAAATTCAAATTTCAAATTCAAACAAAAACAAAGAAAGGCTATCGAAAAGTCTGTTAATTAGAACTATGGAGTTTATGCCAAGATGTGTTAATTAGCGATTAATTAAAATTAGCGATAGATAATTTAGTAGAAAATAAAATAAAGAATCTGAAAATGCCTATCATGCGTAATTTAACAAAATATTTGTTTAAAAAACGGTTATAACGTATGATCTGTCCAAAAACTGAATCTGACATTTTGCTCACGTTTTCGATCGTTTCGAAGTATGAAGACGCTCCATCCTGATTATTATGTTATCTATGTAGGTATACAATATAGTTATCGATTCTATTCCATCAGCCCATTATACGCCACTGCAGGGGTTTAGGCCTCCTCCCATAGTGAAGGGGCTTGGAGCTTAAATCCACCACGCTGCAGCACAATAAAGTTATATTATAATAATATTGCCAAAAGACAAGAGTTTCTACAGCAGCCATAGATAACGTAATATATCCACATAGATAGTCTGTGGTTACTGTAGATTTTGAAAATCCTCCTATGCAAGGTATTGTGAAATCCGTTCGGATTTTAAAGGAAGATCGTAAACGAATGACATATTTTCATTATAATGCAGTAATGGTGGACGTAGTATATCCACCAACTCACATTGGAGCAGCGTGGTGGATAAAGCGCCAAACCCCTCATCCCGACGAGAGGCCTAAGCCCCTGCAGTGGGGCATTAATGTGCTGATGGTATGGTATGGACGTAGTATAATAATGTACTTTGTGACCATTTAAGACTAAAATGTACCACCTGACACAAAATTTATATCCTTAAAAAGCTTAGTGCTTTCCATGGCTATCCATTGGGAAACATCAAGCAGCCGTCGCGCACAACGTTCGGCACGATTCTAAGAAAATTCCAGAAATAGGCATCCGCGCGCGACACGTTTTCCCCAAGCACGCCCGACATTGAAAATATGCCTGTTTAAACCTGCATAGGTAATTCATTTGGAGATATAACGTCTTGCAACATCGTGGCGTCGTCGCCGACTACAACACAGCTCGTTGAGAGAAACACGCATTTGGAACGGTGCACAGTGCACTCGATAGCTATGTCAATAATGTTGCTTTGGGTTAGTTTAATGCTTCCACAGTAGGCTACTAATATCACAAATATTTTTAAAGGCAGAACAAAATCAAAAAACAAGATAAAATTCTGTTCTTAAAAAATCTGTCGGTACTTTTTTGTCTCTTGCGGATTTTATTTATACAAAGATTATAAAAAGAAAAGATTTGTTTTTTTGTTTGTTACGGATAAACTAAAAAAACTACTCAACTAATTTTATAAATGCTTTCACCTATTCCATTCCATTAGCCCATTATACCCCACTGCAGGTGCTTAGGCCTCCCTCCAAGATGAGGGGGCTTGGTGCTTAAATCCACCACGCTACTCCAGTGCGGGTTGATGAATTGTAACGACCGCCATCTATTGACGGCAACCGGGACCGACTGCTTGACGTGCTCTCCGAGGCACGGAGTCAGAGATAGTTAATGTACTTTAGTCAGAAAAACTCATTGGTACACGCCCGGATTCGTACCACGGCCACACGGCCTTATTTTGAAACCTTTCACCTATAGAAAGCTACATTGTTAGCGAGTAACATTGGGCTATATTTTATTTCTAAACTGGCTTTCCGCCCGCGGCTTCGTTTGGGTGGACTACACAGTTGTACTGGGACCAATATATTTTTTTTGCATAGATATACCTAGTCTATAAGCTGAAGAGTGTCATAGGCTACTTTTTATCCTGGGAAAAGGGGTCCCGGTACAACTGTGTAGTCCATGTGAGCGGAGCCGCGGGCTGAAAGCTAGTTAACATTACACGACGTCAGCGACGTCACACATCCATTACTGCCTTCTCTAATTTGAAAGAAAGGATCATAACTTTGTTATTAATAATAATTCTTAAAAATATAATTCAAACAGTCTAAAGTAAAATCCCGTTAGATTAATATTTAGAAACTATGTAGTTACACTGACGGACTTCCTATTTCGTTAAACCATTACATAGCTAATTGTAAGCAGGTAGCGTTTTACTGCGTTTCATATATCGCTAGTTAATTAAACACGTGTATTGGCAATATGTGTGCACACACAAATATTTCAGTCAAAATCACCATTATGAGAGTTCTCTCTCCCAAGCGAGGTAATATTTTAAAGCTGAAATCATCTAAAAGCCGAGTCAAAAAGTAAGAAAAATTGTCAAAACACGCAGGTAAAATTTTGTATTATAGGTTAGTCTAAGTGCTTACGTCAAAACGAATAAATTACAGCTTTATTATTCTGCCGTGCGAGTGTATATTTTAACAATGGCTTTTGTCCACAGGTGTGGGTGTTGTAGTGGTGTGTTGTGTTGGTGCGGGTGTGTGCGAAGGGTGTCAGTCGTGCGGGGGTACAGGGGCGCGCGGTCGGCGCGGGATGTGCAGCTAACGGCGCGACGCGCGCGGCCGCGCGGCATGCGCGCCGCCTAGCCATGCCCTGCGCACACTCGCCATGGCGCAGTACACCCAACGGACTCAGCCCATGCACAGGTTGGAATACATGACATGTTTATACCATCATCTTTGTTTGATAATAATAATATCCTACTATTATTATATTGAGGGTATTCAAACTACGTCGGTTGTGGAATAAGCTTTATCAAACTATGTCCCTATGTTGCACATTTTCTATTAACTCTCAACCTTACACAAGATTACTTTTCGTATATCTTCGATACACACCTATTAAAACAAATATTGAATATGTACCCCCGAAATATATGGTTACGGCGCCACTGCGCTAATTAACACACAAATGCGCCGTGCAATCGTTGCATTATTTCACACTGACATGTCACGACTTGTTCACTTTTATGAAATTCAAATATTTTTACCCAAAAATTTACGTTGTTTGAAAATGAGCGAAATAAATTGTACTAGTGATATAGGATACTTTTTTACATTCAGGTATACACAAAATAACATATTATATACGAAAATTTCTTAATTTAAGGGTGCTATCACATTATTACACGAAATGCAAACTGTTATTAATAACCTTGAAACTTATTGAGATTGTGAACAAGAATCAACAAATTATAAAGCTGTCATAATAATATTTTTATGAGACTTATTATGAGCTCATCCAAAATCGATAGTCACATTTAAACAAGACAACAGTTATGCGTAACGGTGCGCTGGTAACGGGTCGTCAGCTCCTGGTCTATAATAATTTTGGGTTCAGCTGACTCTTATTGTTGCTGAGAATAAACACGTATAAAAGTACGAATACGCTCGGTCCACTCGCTGCTTTCAAATCGAATTGATATGTGTTATATTATTGATTATATTAGCTTAAATTCTTTTCTTGATAGATATTTTATTCTACGTGTGGTTGGTATGTCGCGGTTATAAAACTTTGATACTCGTAGAATAAACAACTTCTATTCGTACTTAATAAGTTAGCATGAGTAATAACTACGTAAAATTTTTGTCCCTAATAATAACAAAATATAAACCTGCATAATATTGTATAAGCTGAATAAATTTATATGTTAATAGAATAATAGCATGTTAATAACTGCTTCTCGTTATAGAGGTACTTTCAAAAGATCGAATAGACACACACAGGAAGTCGCTTATGTTTTCTCATTAGATAGATATTTTGTGAATAAAAAAAGAGTACTCTTTGATATAAAGGTTGTAGTCACACAAATTTCTAATCCAATAATTTGGTACTTCTAACGTCTACTGTTTGTACAGTTTTAATACATTTGTTACATAAAACATCTAATGAAAAGAGGGAAATACCGTGCCTTATAGAAGTTAGTTACTTTCACTAAATCTAAGCAAAATTGTAATCCGCATTTCTATCATATAACTGGTCTAGTCATTTCTGCCGTTATTTGTAAAAGGGCGCGACTGGCAAAAAACTGATTTCGGAAACAATATTTTAAAAAAACCAAAATCACAATATGACATATAGGTATACTATTGATATACACAAAACCCTATCTGTTTGGAAAAGAAAAATTGTGAATAATTGATATTAGGAATTAATTAATTTTTTTACAACTGAGTCTGTTATGCGTTTCCAACTACTATACGGCGTGTTCGGCTGAACATAGTCCAAACTTATAGAGTGTAAGTTACACCAAAGTTACAGAGAGGCTACCGAACTAAACAAATCATTTAAAAAAAAATAAGTGATAAAAAAATGAAACTTGAAACATGTTTTTCTCGGTAACCGTTAGTTTGCGCCATCTGCTCACTTGAAACTTTTTGTTTAGTTTGGCCATACGTTCTATGTTTGAAAAGATAACATAACTATTTTACTCCTAATTCTGGTATTGTAATAAGTATAGTAAGGTATAAAACGCAATTTAAAAAAAAATTTTGAGTTACATGTGGTTGCGTCCTTTTCCGTTTGACGGTAGATTTCTGGTTATTATCATTTGACTCAGTTTCTTTTCGTTCTGTATCAAGTTATCTAGGTACTCCTGTTCGAAATTTCTTACATAGCTTTTAGTCTTGCATCACGTTTAAAGCCGACAGTGGGCGGTATTCGAGTGGGCGCTTCGACCGGTTGTACCGTTGTGCGCGGGCGCAAGTCAAGCCCGGGTCTTGTTTGGCTCGTAAGAACTCGTGAAACCTGTAGACATACTGCGTTGTTTTACTGGTACAGTATTATTTCGAATACTTATCAGATAAATCAGGTGTTTAATTTAGTAAAATAGCTTTATTCTTGGAAGAACAAATTCTTGTCTAGGTGGTAGCCTTGCATCCTACTCCATTCCGTTCCACCAGTGCATTATGCTCCACTGCAGGGGCTTAGGCCTACCCCCAGGGTGAGAGGGCTTGGAGCTTAATCCACCACGCTGCTCCAGTGCGGGTTGGTGGATACTACTCAAACTCGAGCAAAGTCAATATACCGGACTACCGCACAAGCTTTTATCGCTCGTGAAAACTATAGAAGCTATACTGGTCCAGTATTAGGTATTTCGAAAGGTTGTCATATGAATCAGGCCGAATACTGAGCAAATTAGCTTTTATTCATAGAAGAGGACATCGTAGCTTAGGGACAGCCTTGCGTATTGCGTTCTAACTTGGCAATGCAATTAACAAAGAAACCTGTGAAGTACATATTGGACTACACGCAGTAAAGGGTTCCTTATTTCATGGTTAAAATTAAAATAATAGGTATGAAAACCCGGCCAAGTGCGAGTAAGACTAGCACACGAAGGGTTCCGTACCACCGTATAATATAACAAAAAGTTTTTTGTATGGGGAGCTCCTTATTTTTAACTTTATTTTATTATTATTATTTTTTATTATTCTTATTCGTACTAGTTTTAAGTATAAAAACAAATGTTTCTTGTGAATGCATTGTACGTATGATGTCGGTTCACCAAAAATTAAAAATGTATAATTCATATATGTATAATTCATTAGGTATTGTTATATAACGTATTTACGACTACTCACCGCATGTCAGTTTACCGAGTTTTCCTGAACGTAGTCCAAACTTATAGAGCATGTAGAGATTACTGAACTAAACATGAAGTTTCAAGCAGATGGCGCAAACTACCGGTTACCGAGAAAAACATGTTTAAATTTTTTTTTAAATCACTTATATTATTTGTTTTTTTTTTTTTAATTTTTGTTAGGTCGGTGAGCTCTACACTTTCTACAAGTTAGGACTACGTTCGAGAGAACACGCTGTACTAAATAATATTTGTTCATATAAATACAAATTAAGAATTTTTGGGTTTTTCCCTTTACTTGTGCTTGAGAGACCTTGCTTCTTGCCAAATGATTTTAGGGGTCAATGAAACCTTATAGGGTTTTGATTCATTTGCAAGTCTCACAATATGCGGTATCATTGGCCGTATCTTTTGAATGACTCAGAAGCTTTTTTTACAGCTTCAAGGGACCGTAGACTTAAATATTTGATATTAAGTTCAACTTGACCCCCTCGACGTATTCTTCCTCCATGATCGCCTACCTCCACGGTCGTTCGAATTATAACACTGTCAAATGTCATAGCTACGTTAACTTAGTAAATGAATCAGAATACGAGGCGTCTCCACAAATTGGTCGTTTATATTTACAATCGCCTAGCGTAAGCATAACCGACTAAATTGTGTGGACGCCTAGTACACTGATCCCTTCCGAAGTTAATATGGCTATGCAGTCGACAGTGTTTTTAGACTGCCTCGACTAGGCAACACAATGCGTATCCTGGATTTGGGCTGACAGACAGACGGACAACGAAGTGCTCTTACAAAGGTTCCTTTTCTCATTGAAGTAGGGAACCTTAAAAGGGTAACGGCAAGCAGTTGCTATAATAACAGAAGCTATAAAATGATAAAATTAAAATGTTATCAAATATGCATAAAGAACTTATACAGTTTGGCTGGCCGCGGTCACTGAACTCACTATATTGAGTCGTGTATAACCAAATCGATAAATAACTGTTCGGCGCTCTTATACAACTCTTATAGTCTCAAGACAGGTAGCGTGCGATCGATGTTGGCAACATATTATGGCGAATTAAAAATAAAAAAGATCTATTCACCGATACCACTCATTGGAATGCTAAAAATTTCTTATTACATTAATGCGTAACATCGCGTATTCTAACATCAGTGAAACATAATAATTGTAAAAATGGTATAATAATAAATTTTTATTATTACAAACGCACACATTACATAACATTACAATTTTAAACAGTTTGATACCTACTTGAATTTAGTGGTTTTACACTTAGTTATAATTATATAATCATTAAACAGTATCCACTGGTTACTTCACTAGGCAAGCCTGTATCGAGGCAACCTTTATCCCCAAGTTACCAGTAATTACTCCAGTTATCAGCCAGCTTTACAAAAATGCATGCACATCTGCATCCAAAATCCGACCAAACAAATAACTTTTAATTTTAATTTTTTAAAGTTGTAATTAAATTACCAATATATTATTACTTTGTAATTTCCTAATAAATTTTCCGTATATTTGTATATCAGTGATTTCAGCCAATTTTGTATGATATATTTCGTTTCAGTTACTGTTCTGTTCCTAATGTTACACGCCTTGGTTACCTTGCCATAAACGAATAACTTAACAAAATCTCCAAAATGAATGATTTAAATTTATATTCAGACCACAGACAAGTCAACCTTATAGACCACGCTTTGACAGGGAGTAGCATTCGCCAAGGCTATGTAGTGACACTACATAACTACGTCGCTAGTGAGCGGTCAGTTGGAAGCACGTCGGAAGCCATTAAATTGTCAATTTTGAACGAGCCAATGAAAACTAGCCGACCTCTCCCCGCACCCCGCCACTTTTTGGCGATTTCGTTTTCGTACTGACGTTTATTAAAGCGTGGTCTATAGGTTGACTGGTCTGTGATTCAGACAGACAAACCCTAAAGATATAAGATTTCCTGGTTGTAAATCCCAAAAATAAGATCGAACAGAAATATGTAAAGTTAAATCTTAAGAGCCTCTTGTACACAACTCTTCATGTATTTTTTTTTATATTAATGTAAATAGACCTTTATTTCATTCGCTCAAATACCAGACGTGTAAAAGTACGAAGTACGAATTGACTAGAAGCCCTCTTTTGCGTTTACCGTCTAACCACTGATACTCTAGCTAGCTCGTGTAAGACGGCGAGTTTTAGTCCGAAGTCCATCCCCGTGACATCCCCGCGCGCCGTGAAATCACTTCGATACTGTGAATTGACATTTATGACTCTATTAAAACTAAACGCGGTTAAATTAATTTACTCTATGACCGGACGTAATACATGGATTTAGCTTTGAATATTTAGACGAGCCAGCTTTCACACGTTTGTGTGTGTGACTATAATGGTCTCTACTCCCGCCACGTTACATTAACTGTCTCCGAGTGCGTGAATTATAACCGAACGGGCAGGTGATATTTTTATCTACGTTTTTCACCCCAAATCTCTATCTGGAGATTAATATTGTCAAAGTATTGTACAATAGATCTCATGATCGATTGAATTTTTTTATTTATCCGAATATACAACGAGCGATTCATGTCGTTTTTGCATTTTATAGAAATATGTTATATTTATTAAGATAAACTAATAAATTAAAAAAAAATTTTGATGTCTACAAAAATGCCGAAAATGTCTACAAAAATTTTTAAAATAAATCGTGCTATGACGTCACTCGGTTACATCACTATGGGCTAACGTGGAGAATTTGTACATAGCGGCACTGAGTGACGTCACGAGCGGGTCGTAAAAACACAAACTTTGATTTGTAATATCTACGGTAATAATCGGTATTTTCCCAAAATTCAAAAGTATAGTCATTACTTTGTTATAGTTTAGTGTGTGAAATAGCGTATGATACATAATTTTGTTGAATAGGAAGAGCTCATTCCTATAATAACCACTAATGAAACGGAATACGAAATATTGCCATAGAATATAATATTAACAAGAATATGAAATGAAGTTAGCATTGAAGCGATCGGCACGTGATCGGCACAGGCATCGGGCTGCCCACCGACGGCTGCCCCTCCCCTTAGGTGTACAATCGCGATGGTGTTGAAATGAAAATTAAGCGCAAATTGCGTTTGTACTTCGACGGTTTCGTTGTAAGTATTTTCAATACATTTGCTATTAATACGGTCTTTATAACATCGAAACTTGTACCGTAATGTATATTTTACAGTACTAGGCCTTTTCACTTTACACCAATCACAAACGAGCATTCTGTTTGTAACGCATACGTAAATCGCGAAAAGCAACCCGCTCGCGTTATTAGCTCCGGCGGCCATTATTACATTTGAAGTATCTACCTAATTTTAATTGCAAATGTATTGAAAAACGTCGTACGATGCTCGTACTCAATAAGCTGGCTATTATAGTCATCGGTTTATTATAAGCATTCGGCTTCGCCTCGTACCTATAAACACCTCGACTATATATACTCGTAAACGCAGCCTTAACACTCCGCGTGGTTCGACACACATGGTCGGTTTTTAAGGTTCGTACCCCAAGGGTACCAACGGGAACACTATTATTACTAAGCCTCCGCTGTCCATACGTGCGTCTGTCCATCTATGGGCGCTATAACAACAAATAATAAAAATTAAATAAAGTTAGTATGTAGAGTAGGTCCCCATACAAGTAACATGATTTTTGGATTGTACGGTAGTACAGAACCCTTCGTGTGCGAGTCAAAGTCGCACTTGACCGTATTTTGATATTGCTATGAAAAGACGTATTTATTTTAAAATGACGAACATTTAACATCATTCCTTCCTTGTTTGAACATGTTTTCTTTAATATGTATAAGCCAGAAATAAATGTGTATAATTACCTCAGATTTACTGTTATAATAGAAAGTAAATATTGTTGATTTTTCCACGAGTAAATGAAATGCTTCATTATCTGTATAAATACGAGATCTACCAGTGAATAAATACTTTCACTCGCACACACTATTGCTATAAACATACTGTTTATAACATTAACCTATTCGCTACTCATTAACGGTCAGATTGAAGGTCACGAGCCATTTCATTGACAGAGACAATTGATTGATAATGATTGATAAGTCAAAAGGTTAAGAAGCTTAGAAACTGTCCTGCGTTGGCGTTGCAAAAAAGGTGTAAGGCACCTTTTTTTGGTTAGAAAGTTTACGTGAGCTTACATTCATAGATGCTAAAAGATGAGCACAATTAATGTAGGTAGGTATATTCATAGCTCGATGAAACCTACTTTGGTCTAAGGTCTAAGCTTTAACTAATTATACGTAGGTACTAAATCAGTGATCGAATTTTCGACCGCATTCACTTTTTTAAAACCACCAATAATAATTAGGCGAGAGTAAGTCAATTGTAATTGCATCAAACGACAGAATATTATTATGATAATATTAATAACGTATACATCACAACAACGTCTTGACCCCAAACTAAGCATTAGCTTGTGTTTTGGGTACCAAGCGAAGACACATACATACATATAATAATCAAGACCCGGTACCAGTATCAATATTCCCGATATCCTGACCTGGGATTTGAACCCGGGACCTCCATCTTCATAGGCAGGGTCGCTACCCACTAGGCTAAGTGGTCGTCATTATTATATATGGTTGGTATTATATATAGATTTTAGGTTTTGGCACCCCTTTTCCATGTAAACTTACCAAATATACTGTATTATATTATATTATAAGTATACCAAATCTCACACTCCTCCGTGCGCGTAGTATGTTTAAAAAGGGGTCTAAAGTAATTTTTGGATATTTTAACTGAACCGTCTCTAGCTAAAATCTTCTCTGGATTCAACGAAACGACGACCGAGTACTTGTCACATTTGTCACATGTCATACGTTTGTGACATAATTATGTAACACAAAAACTCGTATACGCCCACGTATACACATAAATACATGTTTGTGCCGCGCAGCGAGACCTTGGCGAGCGCAATGATCCCAAGGCGGGCAGCGTAATCGTAAGAACTGTAATTGGGTAAATCAATGGTAAATGGAACGGACGGATGCGAATTACACAACTGTGACATTGAAAAACAAACAAAGGTTATTGTGTAAAGCATAGAGAATGTAAACGGATTTGTTTTTATTTTTTTTATTTTAAGGTTCCATACCCAAGGTTGCCAACGGACCCCTATTACTAAGCTTACTTTGTCTTTTTGTCGATCGGTCCGTGTTTGATTATTATATTTATCTGATTTTACTGTTTTACAAAAAGGCAAAATAAAGGGAACGACCATATTTTGAAATGTTATTGTTTGAATGAATTTAATGAGTGAAAAAAGTGAAAGAATGACCAAGAATATACGAAGAGTATTTACTTATATCTAAAAGTTATTTGGATGCGAATCCTTTAAGCAAAAGTACAGATTCGTGTCCTAATTAGGAGTATCCATTTTTAGTTAACTTCGAGATTTATTATTAGTCTGTTCAATAAAAAAAAATTGTAATAAGTCGGTTCACAGCCAATGAAGATATCGCGTAACATACACAAAATAAATTCATAAAAATAATAAAAAAAGTATTAAATATATTTGCAATACAGTTACCTACAGTATTTTATGATTTTATCCCAGAAATTTCAATGAAGCGAAAATAATCATCTTTTAATAGTTGAAATTCGTGAATAATTCATCAGAGGTAAGTTTTGATTGTGTCAATAGATCACAGCTTATTTTAGGGTTCCATAAAGCAATAATAGAGATCGTCTAGTCTATAATTCCCACACACCACTATCTACTCCCAAACTAAGCAAAGCTTGTATTACGGGTATTAAACAACTTATATAAATACTTAAATAATTTTGTCAAATATAGATATTTTTCACCCAGCCACGGAACAAATAGATACGTTCATGCACACAAATATTTGTCACGGGAGGGAATCGAACCCGCTACCTTTGGTTCTGCAGTTAGGGTTTCTAAGCACTCGGCCAATCGGTCAGTCATAATAAATAAACATGTTATACTCACATGGTTATTTATTATGTTTTATACGTTAGACAATATTACGATTTGAGTAATCTAGAATTTGAAAATTTATAGGCTAGACACGAACATTAAAAAAAAATTTACATAGTTGAGGAACGCATAGTTTTGGATTAGACGTTTTTTAATTCATTCCATTTATGAAATTTTTGAAATTGAAAAAAAAAATTACGAAATTCGTTATCCATATTTACGAAGTTTATACGGAATCTTTACAAAATATTTATACTTTCTATTAAAACGATTTTTATGCTTGGAGTTGTAAAGTTATAAATATTATAATAATATAACTGTGCCATTAAAATAGAAACACATCTGTGGGCGTTATTTGATTTATGTTTTTATTAATTATAAACATTTTGACATGATAAAAAATAAAAATAACGCCTTGCTTAGCTTTAAAAAAAATTAAGATCACGAAGTTTTTACTTCGATGCTGTGGCAATTACGCATAGAGAAAGAGTATAATGTTATATAATAAATGTTATATAATAAACATTCGATATCCTAAGTCAGTCCTTGTTTTAGAATTAAAATACAAGGCTCTGGCATCATTACGCTACGATGGAAGTCGTATTGCGAATCTCTTAATCTAAAGCGCTCGAGGTCCTACCTACAAAGAGACGATGAAGACATCCATATAGAATCCACTATACTACTCGACGGCGTCCTCGTTGAAGTACTTGGAAAGTTACCCAAGGAAAGGGTACGTCGCTACATTATTCGCTCAACTTCCAGAGAAACTCGTCTTCTTGGTGTCTTAAACTCGGGCGCCAAAACCGACGATGATCGGAAGTGTCCGAGGTAGCATGAAGTTGTTCGAAGTGCCTCTCTACACTCTCGTCCTCGCTAACTTCGATCAAGTTCGCGAGTAGTGTAGTGGACGCTGCTATCACCTAGCGCACGACAGATTGAGTTTCTCTGGAAGCTGAGCGAATATTATAGCGACGTACCTGATTCGGTTAACTTCGCCGAATACTTCGGCGAGTAGTATAGTGGATCCTTTATACGTATTAAATAGAATAGGTACGTAATTGTCCATTACATACAGTTTTAAATTTTTCACGTAATAAGTCCACGCCATGTATGCCCGAGTTAACTTATAACAGTTTGAATGGTATAGGGCACTTTAATTCGTTGATTACTTGCCTTAGTTTACATTTGACGTAGGCACCCTACCGCTGCTTCAGGAGGTTACAGTAGGTACTAACAAAGGATATTATGGATATTGTAATTTTTAACCAAATATGGCTCGTTCAACAAACGGTTTGGGATATCCCACCCAGCGCCAGCTAGTCCTAAAATAAGCTAGTATTATGCTTGTATTATGGGGTACTAGACAACTGATACACATACTTAAATATTCTTTATAATAAACATATACACTTTAATACCTTTTACTTTTTTTAAAGTTATTTTCATAATTTTACTTAAATGTTTGTCTTTGATTATTTACATGTCTAGATAGAGCCATGCGATTCAAACGAAATGCTTGTGTTTTTGTCTAAACAGACTATGTCTATTTGAACGTCTCTGTGCATGAATTATAACCGAACTGTGGAGTTTGCTAACGACTCATAGATGACGTCCTCTTTCGTAAGGTTCTGAAATCTCGTTTTTAATTGCATGGCAAGCGGCGTCTAGTTTCTCTAATATTGTACATTATAACCTCGTTACCGCGGCCGGCCATCGATCTGCGCCCTAAGAATAAATCGAGAACGAAAAGGTGTTATTTGGCTCTTACGTAAACCGGGTCAGGTCGTTTTAGTTATATCCGGACCTTGCGGACTTTACACGAAACTGCACTCAACGGCGACACGAAACGACAACTTGCCACGATATCGGATGACGGGTCGCTAAAATAACTGTTTATAACTAGATATAATTTGATTAATAGTACTGATGCCGAAGAAAATTAGATTTCGTCTATTTAATTAAATAAACTTCGCCGTTTTAAGGTACGATGTTATTTAGATGTCTTTACTATGAACCTTTCCTTGATGCCTTTCAATATTATAAAGCCAAAAGTACCCTGTAGGTTTTGACGATCGGCCTGTCTGTCGGTGAGTATCGAAATAGGCTTTGAAAAAGGCCGTCTCTTTTTATGACATTGAGTTAGAACCATGAATTTTTACAGGTTTATCAGGTCGTAGACTTCAATATTTGAAGTTAATTTCAACTATGAGCAGCACGAGATAAGAAGGTTTAACTTAGAGTCTCTTTGGCAGTAAAAAGTGACGTCAGGATTTGTTCCTCCGTGAAGGCCAGTATTCTTAATTCACGCTTATTATTATCTCAAGCCGTGAAAAAACTAAATCATCATCATCTCCATTTTGTTGTTTTTTAATTTAATATATCAGCCTAATTATTTTAACAATTCATGCAAGTGACTTTTATATTAGATTAGTTTGCGGTTAATAGAATTTTATTTTTGTAATCATGGACAGCGCGGTCTCGAGAGTAACTCAAACATTTGGTAGCCAATTTCGCTTCTGATGACGTAACTTCTAACGACAGCAGCAGGTCCACTTTACAGGAAATTGAATTCCAAATTCAAATACAATGAAAAGTAAATTTTTAGACAAAACTGTCAGATAGAAAGTATCGTATATTGGTATCTTTTTTTACTCATGAGCGATTTGCGTTGCTCAGTGCTTGAATTCTCTGGTGTTTGAATGAAAGTTCGTGCAAATTTCAGGCTAGAACCGTAACAGTTTTGTTAATTTAAAAGATGAACTATTTAGACCACCGCTAGTGTGTTGGCCAGCATTTTTCCGACAAGGTTTCTGTGGCGTGTTTCGTGTATTTACTAGTGAATCGGAAAGGTTGGCAAAAGCGACGAATATCGATCAGGTAGGGTTGTCAACTTTTTTTTAAAGGAAATACGTATAATTTGGTCGGAAAAAAACAGAATTCAGAAGAAAAAAGGTTATACATACACACAAGTCACAGAAGAACACCAAATTGACGTTGAACGATTCGTTCTGTTGTCCGGGCACGTTTAGATAGTCAGCCATTGTATTGCATTGCAACCTAGTAGGTATTTTCGAGTGAGTTGTCAAAAACTGTATTTTGGACTCTTAATTTTTAGTTAACAGTAAGCAGTAGCAATGGTAAAAACAAGTACAATACTGTTTTTAACAGCATGTTTGGCAACCCTATGTACCAAAGCCGGTATCAGCTTCGATTCGGCTTCCATCCTGGATGTGTGGGTTTGAGGACGCGTACAGAAAATAGAAACTCGGGATACATTATCGTATATTAGCAATGAACACAATATTACATAATTTAGACGACGTTTGCAAACATCTGCAATCGATCGTACGGATCGTTCAATAATGATCCGTATGTCTGTTCCAGTCCCTATAGCAATGTTCGTTCAGGCTGCGATAAAACTGCTCTGGCTCGTCTGCAATCACATACGGGCAAGGAAGGCGTTCCATTTTTCATGGTTTTTTAAATTAGTAAAGTTGATATTTTCTAGATAATTTATAATGTAAATTGGTCATGTACGTCTATTGAAAATCTAAATACCCATAACTACCATAGAGGAAGCTACTAGTAACTACTAGTAAATAATCCTTAATTAGTGACTAAATAACTACAATAGTGGATGTCCTGTAGATGGTCGGCCGATCACGCGCTTGATCGAAAAGCGGTGTGCACGGCGATTACCGGTTCCGCGCTGGTGCGTGATGACGACTATGAAGTTTTATCGCGCTAGTGCCAGGACTGGCAGGCCGGCTTCGAGCGCAGAACGTTGTAAACAGATTGGCTTTACGCGCAGCTCTTCTTAGGTCAATAGAAACATTGCGGTTTCGTGTATTCATCCATATTGTATCAGTACCTCAAAATGGATAGTAGTGAAGGTCCTTCAAGAGCTAAACGTACAAGAAAAACTATAAATTACCCTTATCACTCAGACGATGAATTGCTATTTGGGAATCTGGAGATGAAGAGAGAAGAATCCTCGAATGGAGAAGATGTGAAGGAAGAATTGCACCTCCGCCTGTCATAGCCAATCGTCGACATTTCTCTACGTCTTGCCGTACAATCTGCTAGGGATATTGATAACTCACCCAATCAACCGTCATCATCAGATCCTTCGTCCAAGTGGACCACCACAGGGGATTTATTGGACTTCTCATTCACCTCAATGAACATATTTATTGGGCACCCCAGTGGTAACAATCCAATTGATTATTTCAACTATTTTTTGATGAATCTTTTTTGAAAATGATTTGCGACGACACTAATAGGCAAGCGGAAAGACTATTTCTCTCTGAAGATACTACGGAGTCATCTAGAATAACTGAATGGAAAGACTTGACGGTCGACGAGTTCAAAGTATTCTTAGGGTTATTGTTCCACATGGGCACGATTTCCATAACTCGTATGCAAGACTATTGGAAGAAAGATAGACTATTTTCTATACCCATATGTGGTGGACAAATGTCAAGAAACCGGTTTTTTTTTAATAATGAGATGTTTACATTTTACATCTGATACTAAAGAAAGACCGGATCCTTTGTGTAAGATTCGGAAAGTAATTGATTACTTCAATGAAAAAATTGACAGCTGTTATTATCCTGCTAAGGAACTTACCCTCGATGGAAGTATGATATTATGGAAAGGACGTTTATTGTTCCGCCAGTTAATAAAAAACAAGCGCCACAAGTACGATATAAAGCTGTATATGTTGACAGAACCTGACGGACTCGTCTTGAAGTTCAAGGTATACCCTAGTAGTAGAGACACGGATGTCACAGTCAAAGGTCACTCAGAAAAGGTGGTTATGCAACTTCTTCAGGGCAAGCTGAATAACGGACACGCGGTTTACATGGACAACTTTTACAACAATTTTAGTTTGGCAAAGAAGTTACTGGCAGAAAAAACATACTACACGGGAAGTTTGCGTAAGGACCTGAAAGGAAACCCGACAGAAGTAGTCCAAGCGCGTTTAAAAAAAGAAGAACTGTATCACGTTTTTGTGAAGGAGTCCATATCAGCAAATGGAAAGATAAGCGTGATATTTATTACATAGCCACAGAATACTCGGAGAATATAGTAACAGTTACCAATAAACGTGGTCAAAAACGAGAGAAGCCCGAAGCTGTAGCGAGATACAATGACTTTATGGCTGGCGTGGATCGACAAGAGCAACTTCTTGCTTTTTATTCTTGCGAAAGAACGACGGTAAGATGGTGCCTCAAAGTAGCTACACACACTTTTCAATTGCTCTTCGTGAACTCTTTTAAAATTTATAAGAAATATTCTGGGCAATCAAAGATGAGGTTATACGACTATCGTCTCAGCGTGATAAATAGTTTGTTGCCTAAAAAAACTGTTGCTCCAGGAGTATCGAGAACTCATACAGTGGAACGGCAACATAGACTCGAGTCGCATAACAGACAAGTCTAACGACAACGGCAAGATTAAACGAAAGCATTATCGACAATGCTACAAGAAACAAACGCCGCAAAGACCGTATTGGCACTGTCTGTTCTGCAGTAACAAACCAGGACTCTGTGTTGAGTGCTTTGATGATTACCACATGCAACTCTAATTTTTTTTCTTTTATTAAGTTCATTTATTTCAAGAAATATTACAATTATTATATTCTATAATAAATAGATAACAATTAAAAAAAAACATGATCACGCGCGTACGCGAGACTAGCATCGAACACGAAATTTTGAAGAGCGGTATCCGATGCGTTACTTTTTTTTTCTTTTTTTTTACAGTATAAAACACATAAAAGTACTAATGCGCTGCTCGGCTTTATTTACTCTATGATAAAACAGCTCTAAGTTAAATAATGTATAAAAAAATATAATAACAGTTGCCTACTCAAAATTGAAATCTAATTGAAACTACTAAAAATACTTACAAATTAAAAATACTGTCTAAATAACGATAATATCTGAAAATTTAAAAGAGACGAAGACGGGTCCAGGATGCCAAGGATACTTGCCGCGTTGCTTTGCTGCGCTGTCAACACTGATCCTCTGAACAAAGTATTCCTTGCTCAACGGATCCCCTGTCAATAAACGCAATAAAGTGCATTATGAAGAAAAAGAATTCAAATAATTTTCGCTTCCCCGGTCGTCTCGTGTTTAAACTCGGCAGTCAAGCTGTTATACGTTCAAATTAAGTTTCAATTTTTTCGAAAACTGTTTCACAATTTATGCCAAACGCCACGTTTTAGGATTAGGTAATTAGGCCTTTTTAAATGCTAATCCATACGAATTTGTTTAAAAGGAAATCATGACTGATTGAAGTGATTAGTTGCTTTTGCATGCTAATAGCAAAAAGCTGAGCTGCTTTTTTTTGTCGACATTGTGTTGCGAGCTAGATATTATATAATCGATGGACTTAATTTGTTACAACCAATATATTCAGTCTTGTCTACCTGTAATCGTTACAATTTATAAATACTCGCATGTCGCGCCGTTTTGTGATAGCCGAATGGTAGCGAGCCCACTTATTGTCTAGAAAGCCGTAGTTCGAATCCCAGGGCATACATTAATGAGTTTTTTCTAATTTATGTAAATAACTATTACTGACTGTATGCCTCGGAGAGCAAGTTCAGCTGTCGGTCCCGGTTACCATCAACAGATGGTAATATGAGTAAAATCCACAACGCACTATAGCAGCGTGATGGATCAAGATCCAGGCGCCCTCATCACGGGGGGGGATCTAAGCCCCTGCAGTGGGGCATGAATGGGCTGATGGTATGGTTGTAAATATTCATTTGATCTCGGAAAGCCTTCATTTTTGGATACATACCTACTAATAAATATACACAATGGTATCGATCATAGAGCATTAGAGTAGGATAGAGTTGTAATGTAGGCAGATACATACTGTTGCCTTCAAGATAGTACCCAAACTCTAAAATGCGACATCAAATCATTTATTTAGTTTTTATTTATTTACCAAAAATGTAAGGGAAAGTGATGAACGAATTAACCGCTTTCAAAAAAGAGATAGATCTGAGGCAAAACTATTTATGTATGCGTAACATTTTTACTTATTTTCCTTGTCTGAGTAGGTAATTATTTTCGGGACGTCACATCACATGGCCGCTCTAACCAAATCAAATTTTCTGTGGGATCGATATCGATATGCCTACACACTGAGATTCGAATTAGTATAACTTCGAAATTCAGTGATGCTTACAATTTAGTCAATCAACCACATAATGGTGTTCGGCCAGTCAGTCAGCAGCGAAACAAGCAAGCAAACAAGTACCTATGTAATATAACAGGGTCTGAAACGATTTTCTATAAAAGCAGGTAAAAGTAATAGGTACAACTGGGTACAACTCGCGCCACGTGTTTAGTTCGCTTTGAAGTTGACGCGGGTACGTTTTGTGCAGGCTCGCTCTCGACCCTCTGATTCCTATTTTCTCTACTGCGACGCTAGGTACCTACCTACCTTTCGACTTCAGAGCGAACTAAAAGTTTGGCGAGAATTGTACCTGTACTGTACATAAAAAAATAATAATAAAAAGTGTATTGCAACACACTTTTCGTTAAATTATTTAGGTGTTCGACCGCGGTCTGAGATCATTCAGTTGAATTTTTGATGAGTTGAATCTAACTCAGAGTGAATGCCCGCTCAACTGTCGTCGTAAGCATTGACTTACAAGCAATTCAGCTTTTCGAATGTAGGTAGGTACCTACCGAGTAACCATTTTGATCGCGAGCGGGCGGTATTTTTACCTATATAGCAGATCCGAAAAGAAAAAAAAAATCAAAAAAATATTTTCATTTACTTACAGGACTTTAACAGCAATATACAAAAAGCTTTTATATCCAAAACAAGTCCGAAACACCTATTAGCTAGCCGTCTACAGCGCAATAAACGTAAAATACAATTGTGTCAAACTCCGATGACACGTTTTTTTCTCGAACTTCGTTGTAGGTATTTAGCGGCGTTTCGTTTTATGACTATAACTACAGAGCTATAGATAGCGCCCCGGTCCCAGCTGATCGCGAACTCTCTCGAGGACGGACGTAGGGGAGCGGTGAGAGGGAGGGGACGACGTTGTTGCCACACCGAGCGGTCGCTACGTTGCCGCTTCGTGCTGAACTGTTGTGGTCTGTATATTATAGCGCTTGTATTGTATTACTAAAGCGCTGAAAGGACTAAAATGCATGACGTGGTTGCAGATTTAGCACAGCTAACGAAATTGTTAAGCGTGTCACGCACCGAATATCAGATCGGAAGATTTTTTTTTTTAATCTGGCATAAATATAGCAAAATTGTGTTTTACATAAAGGCCGAAATGTGTAAGTTTAAAAAAAAAACGTTTTTAGAAGTAAGTCTTTTTTTGGTTTCTATTTTCATAAGGCGGGTAGGTAGCTACTAGCGTCTACCACCTCGTTTGCCCTAAATTATTGTGTCAACTAGGTGAGTACATTGTACGAGTGGATCATACGCCGTACGAAGAAATATATTTCTATTAAATTATAGGTAAATTCCATAAAAATCTTATCTTAAATTTATTTTTAATTATATTTGTTCCTCAATTACATCTTTCAAGGTGATGCCACATTAAAGATAGGTACAACGTTATAATAGGTACATGTCTAATGTAGGTATAATCACGATTTCATCTGTTTCAATGTTAGTTGTCAAAATCGGTTTAGTGATTCTTGACTTACAAATGTTGACAGATCAGTCCGTATTATTCCGTCCGTCCGTATTTCTAAAAATAGCAGCGTGATGACACGTAACATGTAATACGTTGACCTAAGATTTCCTTTGAAATATGTGACCATTAGAAGAACTGTGTTAACCAATCGAAAGTCGTTCGACTAAAAAGTTTAATATACAGACCCACGCACTTAACTGCCGGCGTCCCGATAAAAATTCAGAACTTTCGATTCGCTCATTAAATCTTAATGCATAGAAAGTAGGCATATTGTACGATATTTCCCCTTCTTTTGACTGCTAATCAATGTTCCTGGGATTAAGGATCGTAGTGAGCTACTATTTTATCACGTTTTACTTAGACATGACGCGAGAGAATATCATAAGTAGGCTTGGCGTCTCGAATTCAGTGTAATTTTCTACCACAGATCAAAAAGCACATGAATTACGTCAAACGGTTACCGAATTTCAAGTTAACAAACTCCGTTTTACACTTAAAAATATTTTGGGAAAACCATATTTTATACAATAGGTTACCAAAACATTACAAATCGAAATACGGAAGAATAGATATACATATTATAGATATTGGATAAAGTTTATAATTTTGAGGGAGATTATTTGTGTAGGTATTTCCTATAAAACGTGCAGGGACTTTCCATCGTTCGACAAACCAAAACTACATTATTAAAACGACATAGTTGTCTATGAAATAAATCGATAAACGATAAGCCATTATAGGTCACGACACGACACTCTACAACACGATGATTTTTTTAGTTGTCTAATGTAGGTATTTATGTACATATAACAACGCCTAACACACCATTCGTCAGGCCATAATAATTCCATAGTTCGGTTTAACCGTTTTAAACGATATCAAAATCTTACAAGTGTATATATTGTATGGTTTCGCATGCTGGAAATTTCATCCATTGTGAATTACACCAAGTTGACAACCCTGGCTCCGATACAACTTTACATGATACATTCAAAACAATTAGTAGCTACCTCTTTGGTAGCTACATTGTGGCCAACCTCAAAATATTCGGCTATATATATATATATGATTTATTTTGACAGTGTCTGTAACTCCTTTTGATAGAAGGTGCTAATCTGAAATTCAATCTATATACTTATCTGATAACGCTGATAACATTCATGTTATCATAGATATATTTCACTACGTATAGATAGATTGGTTGTCACTACTAAGTATGCGCCTTCCTATTCAAACAAAAACAAAGAAAGGATGTGATAAGGACTAGTAGTTATGTGATGATGATTCGTCACAAACATTTGGGTCCCATTTTTGCGAACAATGTGCAGCTACGGTGATGCCGCATCCATATTAGTATAATATTAATACCTACATGTTATGTTATGCCAGAGTTTGATCTAGCCAAGAAAATGCATGCCGCACACAAGTACGTAGGTAAGTCCATTTATTAAATTAATGGACGAACTTTCCAAGTTAGATGTATGACGAATGGAAGGCAGATAATCTGGTAGGTATTGGCACTCTGCCTGGGTCGGATATAAATCCAGCTGTTTCTATAGCTTTAACGTTCGAAAATAAACAAGTTTTTTTGGTTAAAACTACGTTTGCAAACAATGCGTCAGAACAAGATTCAGTATTAGTCATTCCCGTATCCATGGCTCAATAGGAATTTCGGTACCTACCAAATCCGTCTCGCGTCCCGCCAATAAAAACGACAATAAACGCGTTATCAGAGCGATAAGAGTGTGGCGTGGATCGGACGATGTACGAGAGAGGGGTAGAACGAAGCGGGAGGGGGACGATGAGTTGTGCCGGCAATGGCGCATCGATCGTGCGACGTTGCCGCTCCGTGCTAACGAAACGGCCGTGTCGTGTTGCCGGCTTTACAACGCGCTGGTATTATTTATGATGGCGGAGGTGCAAGTCAAGCAACCCGCTTGGCTCAATGTCTACGTTACTGACACACTCACGAGAATTCCTGATTACACACAGAGATCTACAATCTCTGATTACTCAGATATTAGTTTCGTTAGAACGAACTGTGTGGATATCTAGGTACCTACCTACCTACCTAATCATTTTAAAATACAATTATGTTGTTTATTTCCAATGTCCCTCGAATCATTAATATTATTTTAGCTGTGAGGGTTGAAAAATAGGATGGAACGGCGTAAAAACCATTGCAGTAATGCCGGGGCATAGGCCTCTTCTAGGAATGAGGATGCTTTGAGCATAATCCACCACGCTGCTCCAGCGCGGATCGGTGGATTTTAACGACTGCCATCTAGTGATTGCAATCGATCTATACACATATACCTATTATGTTTATGTTCACCACAGATATACATGTTTCCTTCGCATACTAGCGACCACAACGAGGAACATTTCTAAGGGGCAAAAGCATAATATATGTAGGCATCTTACATTATAATAGACGTTTAATTAATGAATGACAAAAATCTGAAAATCGTATAAATAATTATATTTAATTCTAAGAACGCAGACAATCGTAAGTAATTTTAAGACTTTAGAATTTTATACCGGTTTATTTAGTTTGGGTTTGGTCCTCATACTTAGACTAGCTAATAAATTCTAATTCCTTGGAAATCGATGAGTTAACGGTATTCACCGTTTTATAGCCATACCATAGCTTCAAATCAGAAGATGTGCCCGAATGTAAGCCAATAGTGATAGATCCATGAACATATACGAACATTAGTTACCTACTTAATTTATACGTACGTATACACATCATAAAAGTGCGTGCACAGCTTTTAAAATCGAAGGTTTCTGTGAGCACAATCTCGAGGAACTATTTTTTTTAAACTCACTTCAAGCACTAAAACAAGTTATTTTAAAGTTTGTCATTTTGCCTGTGTCATTCAATACCCTGAAAGTTTTGTTCCCATAAACGCGATACAGGGAGGCATGTATAAAATATCACTTTGACTCAATAACAATCTCACATTAACTCACGCGGTTCCGAGGTCAAGGTGAACCTAGTAGATATGTATTGGTAGAATTTTTTTGTTCCGTGTACTCGTTTGTATTGTTTCGCTCTTATAAATGCAAAAGATGAGCTTTTTTCCTCACCGTTCCGTTTCTGATTTTCGAATATAATAATATGCCTTTATAAACAAAATACTAAATAAAAACAATCAAAAAATTTACAATGAAATTTGGGTGGCGCTTATCTCGGCCAACGAACAAGTATTGCAATACAGCGAGGTAATGCTGCCAGCCTTTTGGGCACTTTGCCGCACGGCACTGATTTAAACGATATTTTTTAATTGTAGGTATTTTTAGTTTTTAATTAGTGTTTAATTTGGTATAAGCTTTTATTTTTTATTTGTAAATTACTAATTTTTTATGAAAATTTCGTTATTTACATATTAAAAAGTGACTGATACATACACAAATGGGATTGCGAATTTGCGATGGATAGGAATCGGAGTTAAATAAAACTAAATGTGGCACTCGAGGACTGCCGCGGTTAAGCTATTGCATAGCATTTTGTATCAACTTATGCAATTATAATTATTTATTTATTTTATTTATGCAGTTTTTTTTTGTTATTATTTTTTCTTCATTTTTCTTTAAATCTTTCTGACGCTGATAGTATGCCCTTTGACGTGCATTAGTTTTTTTTTCTTTTTAGCTCTTTACGCTTTTCTTCTTTATAAAACGAAAATATCTAGGTATAAATAATAGGTATAAATAGTGTAATGACACACCAAAACAAAATTCATTTAAAAAAAAATAACGATATTAAGAAGTGATTATCGAATTTCGCGCGATGTACATTTATATAGATATAATATCATATATACTGAGCATATATACTTTCTCTGCGCGGCATTCATGTGCATTATCTATACACCAAAAACAAAGGTAGGTACTGAATAGTACACGTGCTTGGTTTCTGTTATATACCTATTGAGAATCTAAATTGAGAATTTAAACTATACGTGTGTGTGTGTTTGTGTGTATAAAAGAGGGCTACTTTTAATATCGCTCATTTTAATATCAAAAATTTAGGTTATCTTTATAGCAGTATTATATTTTCAATTCAAAATTATTAATACTGCATTTGTGATAATAATAAAATGTATGTATATAAATTACTCACTCATTTTCTTTCACTATTTTTTCGTGACTTTCTTCATTAATAACAGGTGCAACAGATTATAATAGATGGCGCTGTTTTAAAAAACGTACATCGCGCTATCAAAATTTTTCTCCGTGCGGCGTGCCCTTCGGAGTGGGAAGCGTGAGGTTTTTTTCGTTACGGAATTTTTGAATTCGATCCCCGAGCTCAAGGCCCGCGATAGAAGCTATGCAATAGCTTAATAATAAAGGTTTTAGAATGAAATTGCCGTTCTAGCTACTGGTCATTTACAATGAAAATAAAATGCATTGCAAAAGTTTTTAATTTATCTCTTTATCATATAAAAACCATCATCGTGTTTTTAACAATTTGGTTGTTGCTCTTCAATTGTATTCACGACTCGTATGCACTCAAACGTAAACTTTGTACTTTATTTTAAATCCTCGTACCGTCGTGACACTAATGCAGCAAATATATCTTGCAAAATTAATGCTGTATTTGGAGGAAACATGACCAATTAACGCACCGGCGCGGCGCCGCGCCGATTACGATTTAGACTAAAATCAATAATGAAGAACTGCAAGCCATTGTGGAAAATTATCCTTAAAAAACTGCTGAATTGGTCAACAGGCTTTAAGATAATACCCATATTACTGACCTTTTGCTATCAAATTAGTAAACATTGAAGACAAAAACTGGCTTCGACTGGTCAACTTATCTTCACCTTATTGTTCCACATTCGCAATACCTTGTACACAACAAACAGTTTCAACCCCACAAGAATAAATTTAACTTACTGTAACTCTCAACCGACTACAATTTTTACCACAATCCAAACATGTTTATTCCAAAGAAAAAAATCGTTTTACGTATTTGTTGAGTCCTTCCCAGAGTTCTATCGCAAAGACATCCATTATCTCCTTATTACGATTGATGACAAAAATGAGAAGAAAATTTGTTGGATTATTTTATCAGAAATAATAATGTTTTTTAATAATTTCTGGTTTAATTTTTTTCCATATCAAACGGCAATTTCATATTTCAACCTGTGACGTACCTATACGTATCATATTAGAAGTTTATTCTACCTCTATAATTTATTCTAATCAACGTATTTTGCTTAAATAAAACATTGAATTATAAGTTTCCGTTCTAAAATAACTATTCGTAGAAAAATCGATACCTATTCCCCGTATCTTGTTGCAATTCATTGTCCAATTCCCTTGATTGAAAGCTTTAAGCAAGAACGGTCCATCAATCAATTGGAAGGTATCGCGAAGGAAGAAATCTGATCGAGTTCTAGAAGCATTTCACTAAAATCGAATGAAACCGAACGACTGGATGTTCATTTATCACGATCGACTGATTTTGGTTTAACATAAAAATTTAAAATAATGAGAATTCTATGGACACTAAAATTTACACTATATATAAATCTAGAGTTCAACTTTTGAATACTGTTTTCCATGACCTGAAAAACTTCCACTAAATGCATGAAGTCCCTGAATACGAACGCAGTAACACACAAGAAGAGTTATCTTCTAATTCTTCTTATTCTTCTATAATGATAATAATAAAATCTGGGGCATCACACACAGCACCATCTAGTCCCAAAGTATAAGACAACTGATATCCATACCTACTTAAATATTCTTTATAATATATACATATATATCAAACACACACACACACATATATATATATATATATATATATATATATATATATATATATATATATATATATATATATATATATATATATACACTGAGTATATACACCTAGGCACGAAAGAAATAAACATATTCATGCACACAAATATCCAATTCGTCGAAGGCAGGACAAATCTCCCAGGCGGCAATCTGTAACCATTCGGCCAATCTAATCGGTCACTATTCCTGTTTAAATTACCCATGTAACTTTAACTGGATGCTATTTAGTTGTAGTGGCAACATTAATTTTTATTGTTTTGTATTTTATTATAATTAATATCAAGACCAGCAAATATGCTTAATTAATACTGATCAGAAAAAATAAACTCTTCTGGTCCGTATAAATTTGTAATAAAATGTAAGTTATTCCAAAATTTGTTCTGTAAATCAAATATTCCGAGACTCACAAGTATACAATAAAATGTATAACATTTCGTGTTGAGACAGACTTGTTTAACTACGTATTACGTTTTCAACATTCAACCATTGCTATATCATCTATTATATATTTCGCCTCGAGTAACCCTTAGGGGTTATTCGACAACTTCGCGCCGGTGACACCCTAGTGTGCTCCTGGCTGCTCCGATGAAGTCGTAAGAGCTTTAGGGCTAAGGACATGCGTCCTTTTCTGCTTCAGGTGGTCGTTTAGTGGGTGCAACTCCCACATACCCCGCGCGCTTGGGCGCGCGAAAGCTGTAGAGTTTAATCCGCCTTCCCATCGCAAGAGTAAAACAAAAAAAATAATTATATACTTAGATGCGGCATCACCATAGCTGCACATAGTTCACTATTCGCTGCCCTAATTCTTGCAGTGGATACTGGAGACGCCTCTGATAATGACGATCAGTTCTTTGGAAACTAATTCGCTTCAGTTCTAAACATTTAAGTGGTGTCCATAGTTTCACACGTAGTGATGTCCTGCCATATGATATGATATATATGCCAAATGGACGCGGTCCTTCGAGCCGGATATGAACCAGCGGGCTATTAATACTAGTACTAATAAATGGAACATAATATAATGTATCTCGTAGTTGCTCAAAATGCGATTACTCGTACAGCCGTCATTGATCAATCAATGGAATTTTGGCGGGAGAGTGACGGATGATCGATGAGAACGAACGTCGTGATCGTGCGTGGGCTGTTGTCTGATTGTGATTTTTTTTAACGACTAAACCCCAGGTCGTTTTATGCGCTTTGTCGTGTTTAGTTGTCGTGCAATGTTTTTTTTATTACGAAGACTGATAAACAAAACTGAAGTAATAATAATATACATAAGATTAAACTGACTCATTTCAACTCCAGACAAAACCTGTAGGTAATGTGTATAATAAAATATCCATTTAGTAATTTTCTTTAAAATTTACCCTCTAATGGAACTAATTTGGAGTTTAAGTCATATACTAACTCAATGCTTACTATGCATATATTACTTACCCTTACTCATTAACAACACGCGCAACTTAAGCTTACGCAGTCCGTTCGCTCAAATTGCAATCCAAGCGTGACCTAAAATCATGCCATTTCATTCACGAATCCGAGAAAGAGATACACTACATAAAAGAACATTATCTACGCCGTGAAACATTGCTGAAACATATTACTGTGAGGCGCACAATGTTTTATAGCGATAACTAATATGTAAGAAGTTATGAATCGATATTTGGCTCTATTGTTATCATGAAGTAATGAATGTATTTCATGATAACAAAGTTATTTTAAAATATTTTTATTCAACTAAACTGTGCTTGTAATAAAATTATTGAGTTCTAGGTATATTCATCATATAATCCAAATTCGTACCAAAATTAGTTCTGTCAAGCAGATATTTCAAGGCTCACAATTTGCAAAACAATTATCAATTGTCTATTATGTTTTTATCGCAAACCTGTTTAAAGAGATAATAAATATATAGCCAGTTTCGTTTTTGATCTGTGAGTCAATAAAATGTGTGCGTTCATCCTTCGCCGTTTGTATGGGGAAGTGACCGGATGCGCAACCTTAACTAACTAACTACACTTATTATTCGCCACTATGCCAACGTAGTCAAGGGGCAAGCTAATCGTATAAATAAACCAGCACCAACTAGTACAGCGCACTAATCTGTGCACCTCATACTGCTTATTTGCGAATACAAATAAAAAAGTGTTAAGCGCTATAGGTATGCCCAGGAAAGCTGGCAAAAGCGATTTATTAACACATATGCATTTATATTTGCGTAGGAGAAAATATAGTTTGTTTCTTTTACGCACATGTAAATGCATATGTGTTAGTAAATCGTTCTTGTATGCATTTTCTATATCTATTTCTGTGGTGCTCTCTGTAGCCTAAACAGCTTCATAGATTTTAGCATATGAGGTGTTTTTAGATACGTCTCAATTGTGGGAGTGACATAGGGTGTATAATATTTTAAAATTACATGTCTTGTAAGAATTAAAATAGATTCTCACTTAAAGGCAACCATCAAATTTTGCTAATTGGTTTGTCACAGTCTGCAATACCTCAAACCATAATAATATTAAAATTTTTAATCCGACGGTACGGTTGAAAAGTTAAGGGGGGTGGGGGCAATAACCTTAGAATCTCGTCTTGTAATAAAAATTAATCTTACTGTTTTCATCTAAATAAGAAATTCGCTAAAAACCGTTATGGGATTTTCAAAGATCTGTCTAATTATACCTCACAAGATGTGTTTCTCTGCAAGATGTCTATCCCCTTGTGTTTCATTGGGATTGATGAAAAGGTGACGGTGATATAAGTCTGTGGCCTTGGAGGAATTAGCCTGTGACATACGAACAGACTGATGGACAGGATCCGTTTTTGCCATTTGACTGCGAAACCTTAAAAACAACTAAAGAAGCTGGATCTAGACTTATTAATTTGTCGTAGAAACTAAAGCCGTGGTAAAGCATGCTGGTTGATTACCCCCTTATAATTGTATACTTGGCGATCAAAATGGAATATGTATTTATTTAGTTAAATAATAATAGGTTTTCTTGTAGCCAACTGAGTCAATAATTCTTTCGGCTGAGAATATCGATTTTAATATTGGTGAGTGTTACTCGCACACCCTGCGCTGTGCAGTGCCAGGTCACAGTATAAAAAAGGGTCGCAGCATAGGGAGTTAGTTGGTCACGCGAAGCGCACATCAGGCGGCCGCTCCTATATTGTTTGCCGATCATGCCATGTGATTGTTTTTACCACCGAGCTTATACAATAAAAATCGATGCTTATAATTTTATTATTATTATAAATTTTTTTTTTATTTATTCTATTGACATAATAATAATACATAGTTTATATAAAGGTGTATCTTAATTCTAAACAGAATTGTCTGTACACCAGATCACTCATCATTTACATTAACAAAAATAAAAAAAAAATTAAAATGAAAAGAAACATGAGCAAAGCAAAATGATATTTTATAGTCATTGGACTAAAACTTTTACATGTACACAAAGTTAACGAATTACAAAAGGAAAAAAAAGAAAAAGAAACGACAAAAACAAAACAGGGTAGGTATGCCGTCGAACACACTTCAACCAGCAACCAAGTAAACAGGATGCTCCATACCTATTTATCAATTTGGAAATAAAATTTAAGTTTCGTTTTAATATTCTTCGGATTGAGTTCCTGTTTTAATTGAGACGGCAGTTCATTTATAAGGTTAGGCACCATATATTCCAGCAATCTTTTGCCATATAAATTATTGTAGGTTGGTATTTGAAGTCTTTTTTCCGTCTGGCTCCTAGTCAATGTCGGATGACTTATAGCCTTTTGAAAATCTATATTGAAAAACTGTTCAACCAAGAGGGTGTATTTAATTTTGGTATGTATATTCATCAATTTACAGTACCAGAAAAGTGCACTATAGTTTTCTTTAAATTTTATTTTAATTTTATATGGGACTATTGTTTTAAGTATTCTTATTTGTAGGTCTTTTATTAAATCCAAGTGTGTTTTAAAGGTGCGTCCATAGCTACTCAACCCATATGAAATTAATGACTCCCCTAAAGATTTAAACAGAAGTAGTTTAGTTGAGTATGGTACTTTGTTTTTTATTAATGAAAATTTGGCTAATAATGCACGAAGTTTGTCGCATATTTTAGTGATATGTGGCCTCCAGCTCATGCGATTGTCAATAACCAATAATAATAAAATATAAAAGAATAGAAATTGGCGTGAAACAGTAAAAACATATCTACCGCAAATAACGTACCAGCGTATATACATTACATCTATGACTCTAGCCTATTTTAATGCTCTGAGGAATTAAACATAAAATGTCAGATTTAATTAAGATGAATACAGAAACGAAATCTCGATAAACATACGCGTAAGAACAAAAATTGTTTGTCTAGGTGAAGCTATCTAAAATTAATTATTAACACAACCACTAACACATCACCGTGAATCTATAAATAGGTAGGTACACGGACGTAGCATCGCGACCTAACAACTATCGATGTACCCCTAGTAAGTCAGCTGGCTGTGTACGCACGCATCAACTTGAACACACTTATACATAGTACTCTACCGACCGCCAGTATGCAGCTAAGTTCCACTCACATATACTTACGCGGCCGCCATTGCAGTGCTTCATTGGTTGTTCAGTGACGGAGAGACTAAAGTTTTTATGAAGTCTGTGCACAGCACTCTGAATATTTTGTTTTATAGATTGAATAAATAGGCCACTGAAACATTTAAAATACCTTTGGTAGGTAAGTACAACATGAGTAGAACACCTACATTTTACGTTACGATATCGCTCTGCTACGATTGGATTTTTTTTTAAAGGGCGTCGTTAATATTCATTGATATTTTTTAATGTATGTATTCATGACGATCGCCCAATTTTAGAATGTTATATTCAATAACATTATATTGTATCTATCAACGGGCATATACGGTTTGAATATGTACTCTCGCTACCGAACGTCAAACAGGCACCTACCAATATTGTTAATAAAAGCGAGAAATTGGACCTTGTGGATTCTACTGTATTCTTAGGAATCACATTGGACGCGAAATTGCAATGGGATCCTCATATCACTAACTTGTCGAGAAGGCTCGGTTCTGCAGCTTACCCTGTAAAAAGAATTCGTTTCCTTTCGGACATAGAAACCGCCAGGTTGGTGTATTTCAGTAGTTTCCATAGTTTAATGACTTATGGCATTCTGCTGTGGGGACACGCTGCTAATGTTAATACAATCTTCGTGTTGCAGAAGCGAGCTGTTCGAGCAATTTATAAACTGGGACCTAAAGTATCACTTAGAGAAAAGTTTAAGGAAATTAATATAATGACATTGCTATCTCAATATATATTTGAAAACATTATGTACGTAAAAAAATATATTACATTATTTAAAAAAAATAGTGATCGGCATAATGTTAATACAAGAAACAAAGATAAACTTGCTAATCATGTCAGCCGCCTCAATAAAATCACGAAATCTTTTAAAGGGCAATGTATACGCTTTTACAATAAGATCCCAGCTGACATTCAAAATCTACCCCTTAATAAGTTTAAAACTACACTAAAACGAAAGCTTTATGCAAAAGCTTATTATAAAGTATCAGACTACTTAGATGATAAAAATCCATGGGTGTAAGCCGCTCGCCTATCAGTTTGTTTCAATAATATTATTCTTTAAGCACTTATTGTAAAAATTTATTTTTAATAATTTTGTTAAAAAGAGCGTCCCTCAGTTTCTTGCGCATTCTTCTGAGAGGAACCAGCATTTTGGAATGCGCCTTTGTGGTCACGTTCTTCCACATAGTAATAAAATTCACTCTTATGACGTATTTCAAGATTATGTTACATAACTACGAAATAAAGATATTTTGATTTGATTTGATTTGATTTGATACATACACAGAGTAAATAAGGACTGCAAGAACGAATTTTATGTATACAAAGCGAGTTAAATGAACACGGAGGGAAAAAACTTTATTTTTAAAAATAAGAAACTCTGCTCGTGGTTCTTTGAAGTCACTTGTCACAGCTTAATCTAAACAAAAAAAAAATATCTCTATATTTTATGGCACTAATGGGTAAGGTTAATCACAGGGATCAATTAGCATTCAATATAAGTACGCAGGTATGCAGTATAGGTACTTTTAAAATGTATATACACTAAATAACATCACATTAACATTCACTCACACACTATCACTCTACATACAGACGCAAACTCACAATCACGCTAATTCCCACACATACACTCCCAAATACTCCCTAACTCTTTCTATTTAACTTTTATTCGTTAATTCCATTAAGTTCCTAATAGTTTAATCTAATAAGTCACGTGGTCTGGATACCTATAAGAACAGGTTTGATCTAGTTTAACCTCCAGACTCCCACATTACTTGTACTATTATGTAGTCTTTCTGTCTTTTAGTTTTAAAAATCGGCCTACAAGTGACAGATAATGCGACATTGCCAAATCTAATAGCATGGCTTGTAACTATAGAAGGCAGTGCGTGTAGCCATAGTGTAGTGTACACCGATTTATATGTACCTAAGTACTAGACTGTGCACACCACAGTATGAAACTCCGCACGAAAGTTGTTCAGATCGGAGTGCCCTGAACGACTTCGAAATAATCGCTTGTGGACCCTCTGTCAGTGTAGTCGATTGACATTATTGTGTATTTTATTCAGAAAAATACTTGAGAAAAAGCATTGCTGTGCCTTTAAAAAGTGTATAAACAACACCCGAAACTCTAAAAAGGCAGATGAAATTACATATCACAAGTAACTTCATAATATTTTATTAATTTAGTTTTTACGTTTTTGCGAATTTAATTATTGACAATTACAAATTTGACAAGGGGTGATTCTCGGACCATTTGACTTTATGTCTTATGAGACATTGTCGATGAAATTCAATATTTTTCTAGCGAAAACGTAATTCTGTATTTTGAAAAGACATATGAAACATTAAAATTTTCAAGAATCATATGAGACATACCAACTTTCATGATACAAAATTACGTTTTGACTAGAAACATAATTATGTTTCATTGAAAGAGACTAAAAGTCAAGCGGTACGAAAATCACCCCCAAAAATTGCAATCGACTATTTTCGGACGCGTTCGGCCAGTCTCGTTTGCTTTCCGTGCGCCGTACAATGTATCGGGATCTTCGCGTCTAGTACCTAGGTACATATAAGTCACACGTGGTAGTGTAGCTATTCTGTAGTGTAACTATTCTGTGGTGTAGCTCCTACCTACGTGGTCACGAGCACTTTTTATTTTGTTACATCACAAATCAACTTTGCTTACAGAGCGTTGTTCGAAATGAAATCCGTTCTCCGGTATACAAGAATTAATTCAACGAATCAAATCGTTTTTCTTTATTTCGTAGTTATATAACATAATCTTCAAATACGCCACAAGAGTGAATTTATCAACATGTCCCCACAAAGAAGCATTCAAAAAAGGTTTGGGGTTCTCTCAGAAAAATACGCAAGACATTATGGGACACTTTAAAAAAAATATATTTCAACAATTGTTTTAACAATAAGTGCTTAAAAGTAATATTATTGGAACAAACAAACTGATAGGCGAGCGGTTTACACTCATGGATTTTTATCATCTAAGTACTTACATAGTAGTCTGAGTTTTTATCATTTAAGTAGATGATAAAATACATGAATTAACTATGAATTTTATTGTCCCTATTCATTTATTTATTTAACGCTAAAAAAAACAATGTTAGTTAATAAAGAAGGTAGTTATATTTTATTTGATCCTATGATAAATAATTCGATTACTTAGTGTCAAAAAATCGCAGAATTTATTTGATTGTGTCGGTTCGAATCCCGGCTCAGACAAACAAAACAGAGGACTTTTCAAAATGCCATAAGTTGAGAGTTTCAAGTAGGCATTTTACGTAGTAGGTAGGTAGATACTTTTCCTGCGTTCGTTTGGTTGCTCCATGCTATAGGTAGGTACTATAGTATGGTATGCACAAACGAGGTACATATGTATCATTATGTATATACGTCTCCGTTCTAGATAATTTTATTTATATGACCCGCTCGCCTCGGCTCGACACTTGCAAAACTGCAGGACCCACTTCATTGTGTGTGTGCCGACATGTGCGAATCGCGGACACGTGCTCTCGAAAACTCTGTTTAGTTTAGCGGTTGCTTATATGCATGCGTACGTATACGTGCTAGCTTGTAACAGTCGCGGAAGGGTCATACCTCCGCCCGCTTCCAACAGGATTCGCATTCCCCGCGTGCCGCGACCCCTCCCGGCCCTCACCTCAACCGCCTCGCTGTATCGACCGGCTCGGCGGGCAGTGTGCGACGTTGCCGCATTGCCACTTTCGCCTCGCGTTGTCGCTTCGTGCACCGCGTCCGATCTTCGGTGTTTATTTTTTAGTTTGAGTTTCTGTCCAGCCCGTCTCGTCTACGAGTTATTATAATAACAAGTGCCGCGACGAGACTGTCACGCTATCATACAGTGACCGCCGGGCACGGTCACAATACATTGCAGACGCGACTCTGTGTCAGGGCCAAACGCGTAGAAAAATCATAAGACTCGTTAAACAAATCTGTTTCAGAAGAGCGGCAATCAAATATAATATTACGTCACTAACTAACGTCTATTGTCATTACCAGCACGTTTTGTAATAATTATGAAATATAGGTCGCTTCGTTTTACCTCCGTTTAAGGCATCGAACTAGTATAAAAATAGAATATATTAGCTGCGATAGTAGGTAGATATATCCACTATGACGATGAAATTGGACCTATGTGTTAAAAAAAAGAATTTATATCATAAGGTAATGAACAAAATTGCGTCTGTACTTTCATGGTAGGTACCAAACAACGTACCTACTTACATACCTACGTGTGCAGTATATATGTAGGTAAGCTATATGTATGTCTGAATCTATATTTTCATTAATCACTAATATTAGGAATGACTATTTATTGCTACTAAAAACAAGTTCTATAATCTATTCTTACTTATATCTTTATTTATATATTTATTATTTATATTTATTATTTATTTATCTATATAATATTATAAAGCTGAAGAGTTTGTTTGTTTGTTTGTTTGTTTATTTGTTTGTTTGTTTGTTTGTTTGTTTGTTTGAACGCGAAAATCTCAAGAACTAATGGTTCGAATTGAAAAATTCTTTTTGTGTTGGGTAGTACATTTATCAAGGAAGACTATAAGCTATTATTACATCAGCTACGACCAATAGGAGCGGAGCATCAGTGAAAAATGTTGCAAAAACGGAAAAAATTATTCCTTTTGTGCATTTCCGTTGCGCGCGCTGCATAATGTAGGTATGATCATAATACACTATCATACAAATATGACTATTAAGGCATTGCAGACAGAGACAAAACCAATTTCCAAAAATGTTTGGTGGTGGTTTTTAAATGGAAATCAATTCAAGTTTTTACAACAAATGTGTTTTGGTATATTTTATTGTCCGCCTGCAATACCACCTACCTCTTATTAAATAACATTTAACTCATATTTATACGATACTGTAATTATTCACATACCTAAGTTGTACTTACTGTTATTTTCTTTAAACGAATAAACTAAAATTTTCTAGTTTTTTAAACTCGACTCACGGCTACACAAGCCTGATTCTTTCAAAGATATTTGGGCTAATTAATATCCAAATTTAAGTGACAACAGTTGCCAATCAACTTTAAGTAAATTGTTAAAAATCTTGAATTTTAAATGGTTATTTAAACTTAAAAATGATTTGAGAAACCTAAAGATAATATTTGAAGACCTTTTCAATGACATACCCCATTTGACATAAGTAGTCCATTGATTTTAATTTTTTTCTTTGTCACAATAAATATGGCGTCTGGTTGTCGACTTCTGATTACTGTCATGTTTTTGTGACACTCACAACATTGAGGCAAACAGATTGTCGCAAGAATGATCAAAATCGGCCCACGCGTTTCGTCTCTAGAGCGCCACAATAGACCATACACATACATACTTCTCCTTTGCGTTGCGCAGTCGAGTAAATACCACATTATACTTAAATAAAATTTAAACTTTTACAACTGAGAAAAAATTGATTGATTTTGTATTGTATACTTCCGAAGTACAGATATTTATATTTGACGACCGATTGACCTAGTGGTTAGACACCCTAACTGTGCACGAACGTGTTTATTTCTTTCCAGATCTGGGTGTAAAATATTTGTATGTGTATAATATTAAAAAAAAAATATGTAGGTATGTGTATCAGTTGTCTTGTACCCCATAACACAAACATAATACTTGCTTACTTTGGGACTAAATGGCGCTGTGTGGAATGTCCCATGTATTATTAATATTTACTATATATGTGGTATTTATTATCTGTAGAATAATTAGTAGTTATCAAAGCTTATCTTTGTACATGTGGGACGGGAATTTGTACGTACTAGAGTAGCGTTTGATTTGTTTGTTCGTTCTCAACAACTGCGTCACTCGAACTAGGTACATCAAGTAACTCTATGTCATAATATCATTCATCATTAGGTACGGATGTAGCAATTACTACGGTGCAAAGCATAAAGTAATAATTTTAGCTCAATGAAATATTAATCTTTTCATACAATATGTACATATGTATAGATTTTATGAATAATTAAGATCTATAAAATAAAAACTAATTAAAAACTAAAAGTATTTACAAATTAAAAAATACTATGTAAATTATGATAAATGACAAAATTTAAAGTGACGATGGGTTCAGGGTACCAAGGATGTTTGCCGCGTTGCCGCGCTGTATTGCGACACTGATCCTCTGAACAAAGTATTCCTTGCTCAAAGGATCCCCTGTCAACAGACACAGCGCGACACCCAAATCGTGGATAAGTGATTTGGTATCCTTGGACCAGGGACCCATCGTCTCGACAGCAAAAGGTATGAAATGGTAAGATACATACATACATAGATAATGTATAGATACTTTTACACTCAGAAAAATATTTGTCCTTGGCGAGAATTGAATCTAAGATCTTTGGTTCTGCAGTTGGGTCTCTCCACGCCGCCACTCGGCCAATCGGTCGGCCGAATATCACGATATTCACTGTCGTTCAGTAATTTTAACAAATATGACAAATATTTGAATGGATATTAATACTTTACCAAAACCCTTAAATCTGCCAGTAGTGCGGGTGTCCATTTTTGCTTGTCAATTATTCATGACATGCTCAAATAGAAACGGATGTTATAAAGGAAATTAGCTTTTTTCGCTCAAAACAACGAGTGGCCACCGCAAAAGTTATTATTATTATAAGGCGATTAGAGACAGAAGTAGGACCATCACGATTATAAAATCTCCTATAGACGGCCAAAATACATAGAGAATCGAGTAGGTTAGAGGTGTCATGTGACGGTTTTTGGTGTATCAAAAATAATTACAAAACAAATATGAGTAATGTTATGCACACGTAAATAGTTTTATCTCAGATTTATAACATTTTAGAAAGCGGTTAACTCGTTCATCCCTTTCCCTTACATCTTTGTTATGATGTCGCATTTTAGAGTTTACATTTTGCATACTCGAAGGGGATAGCGTAACCACCTATATGCCATCTCTAAAACCTACTCTAATGTCGGTGAAAGTAGAAGGTAGCCTGGTCACCCAACATGTTCGATGGTGTGTTGGTTATACTAGCATTGTTGGTAGTTGGAAAATGGAATTTTGGGCTTGGCGCTCGGCTCGGCAGGCGGCACCATCCAACCAAACCTTCCAACTCACGCCCAACGTCGAACATGGTATATTTTGCTTACTTATTCTATTAAAAATAAAATTAGTAAGACACGCCAAGGCGCTTTCGGTCAATAGAAAAAAAAACGGCTTGGACCGACAGTCTACACCATTATCTACTACGAATTTCTTTTTGCGTAATGATTTAGAAAGAATATATAAAATATTCTGCCATGTTCCAGATAATCACTTAGATGGGAAATGTGTGCATTATGTATAAATTATAAAATAATATTTATTCTATTTATAATACATAAAATCTTTGGTTTAACATTAAAATAAAAACTAAATACAAACTAAAATTAACTACTTATAAAAATATACATTATAATCTGCAAATTAAAATATTATAAAATATCTCTTTCGAAAGAAACATTCAAAAATAGACTCTTCCACTAATTTAATTATTTTTTTTATTTTTATATAAAATGGTTAAAATTGTTATTTCTTCTATAATATTTTAGTATAAAAAGATCTACATTTTAAATATATGGTTTTTTTTTTAACAACAATTGTAAAATGGGGTGAAAATGTAAATTAACAACAATTGTAAAACCAGTGTGCGACTTTAGCGAAAATTGGGTAACACCTAGGACGGTAGACGTGTGGTAGATGTTTCTCGATAGTAATGCACAAACAAAAGTCGTATGGATACGAAACAAATTTTATAGTTAACAATTTTTTGGAAATAATTTTATATCTGCTCCCCAAGGTGAGATTTTAAGGGACTCGTTCCTCGCCAAATATCGCGTGATATTTCTGAAAACGCGAGACTTAAAACTGAACAGAAAGAGATGAGATTAAATTAATATTTAATATTATTTGAAATAAATTTGGCGTGAAATTATCCAGACTATGGCCTTGGTTAGATTTGTCCAAACGCCCTCTCCTTGTGTTTTATATACTGAGTAGCTAATACCTAATGAGTAGCTAATATTCAATAAAGGTTTGTGTTAAGTTTGAATTCGAGAAAAAAAAATGCTCCAAATGAGAATATGATCTTTACTCGTACGTACAAAAATATGTAAAATTTACGTTCACAAATATTAAATCGAAAATAAGCGTATGCCTGTCGGTCGGTGTGACGCCATCGCCCGTGAGCGGGTCAGCCAGCCGTTCACGTTATATCCGTCCGCAGTTCACAATGGAAAGAATAATCAACACAAACAGTTGTTGTGGCTGCTGAATTGTCAAAATAACTCTTTTAAAAATTCCGAATTATCATTTTTTCATTTACCGAGCTCTCCCTGGGGGTTAGTTATGAGGATAACAGCTTTGTTTCCGTTTTAATTTGGATGTAATTTCTTTTTAATTTTGAAATGATACTTTTTCACCACTTGAGTATTTTTTTCATAATTTTCTTTAATTGTAGACTCAATTCTTATTTCATTGATCCCTGTGATTAAACCTTATTCATTTGTGATATAAAAATACAGGATTTTTTTTTCGTGTTTGATTCCCGGCTAAAAAAATGATTTTTCTAAATTCCATAAATACAGTAATAATAATAATAATCTGTGATATTCAAGGGTATTTTCCATCCTTCAGGGGCCGTTCATTTTACTCATCCTGTATATTATTATAAAACTTTTTCCTTTAGTTGTAGCATACGAGTCTCATATTGTGAGACTTTCCTTGCATCTTGCCTTCCATGATTCTAGGTCAACGGGAAGTAAGGTAACCCTATAATTTTTGATTTATTTGCGTGTGTCAAAATAATCAATGATAATATATTATAACTACATAAAACGTACGTAAGGAGTTGTCCATCCATCACGTAAGGTTTTTCAAAGCACTTTTACTCTCCCTGGTGATGAGGTGTTGGTGAGGTTCAAGACTTAATCCTGGCACCTTCGATTGTTTGCAAATATAGTGACCAAATTGTTTTTAATATCGATGTTTTTATGTTTGAATAACGACTATTTATTGATAACGGCACAATAATCTAGGTCAAACGGGCTTAACGACTGTCGTTATTTCTGATGTATCGCATCTACTGAAATTACACGGCAGATTTGGAAATCATCGAATATTATTGATATATTCGACTGAACGTAGTCCAAACTTATAGAGCGCGTGGAGCTTACAAAACTAAACAGAAAGTTTCGAGTCAGGCGCAAAATAATAGTTACTGAGAGAAACTAGTTTGCAATATCATTTTTTTTAATCACTTTAAGTATCTTTTTTTCTAAACTTTTTGTTTAGTTCGATAAGATCTACACTCTCTATAAATATAGACGCCGTTCAGCCCAACATTCCATAAATTAAATATATTTTACTCATACTGTAAATGAAATTGCTTCGTGAAGGGGATTGCCAAGATTTCGTAGTAGATCACGTAATGTCCTTTCTGACGATATGCCACATTCACACAAAAACTATCTACAATGGACAAAAGACGGCGAAAACAGAATTTCCACGCATACATGGTAGATAGAAGAATTTGAATTTCATATCGATTCCCGGAGTGCTTTTAATATTTAAATGAACAAGTTTCGTTGTGTAACGAAAGATTTTCGTCGATCGCCGCAGCTATGCGCAAAATATAAACTGGGCTTGCCAAAAAACTTTATAGTTTTTGTTCCTAACTGGACGCCAACAAGAACTGCGCCGTGCGACGTTGGAATAATTTTTACAGTTGCTGGGCGTCAAATTCTAAAAATCGGTATAAAATTGTAAAAAAATATTCGTCATGCCGTGTCTTTTGTAGTGGTACATACTGTGTTCTCTATCATAAAACCACGTCGATGTCTTATAGACAGTACGCGAATAACCACGCGGTTTCATAAACGCATCGACCGAATACAGAAATGACTGGAAATTCGAGGTAAAAATAAATTATAAACGAAATTCCATTTTAGAGGTGGCGCGACTCAAAGGAAATTGATGCGCTTGAAATTACATTTTTGAAACGGCGTCTCGCACATTCAAAGCTAAGCGCCGGCGCTATTAAATATTCCCATCATCATCATCATCATCATCATCAGCCCATTTTTACCCCACTGCAGGGGCTTAGGCCTCCCCCAGGGTGAGGAGGGGGGCTTGGAGCTTAAGTCCACCACGCTGCTCCACTGCGGGTTGGGAACTGTAACGACCGCCATCTATTGACAGCGTCCGGGACCGACTGCTTAACGTGCCCTCCGAAGCACGGTATTCCCATGATAAATTGTAATTAAAATTTCAAAATCGTATATTCGATGATGGTTGAAACACTTCCGGCCGGGATTTCGGTTATATATAAAAAGTTCGAGCGCCGGGGCGCCAATCAGTATTTATGGAAGTCAACGAGCGAACATAAGAGAGCGATATGAGTGTGATAACAGTTTGTGATTTTGTCACAGAGAAAAATATAAGTACAACTTAAATCGGTGTTTTCCTACATCCAACATATAGACCACTAGTCCCTAACAGTACATAAAAGCGACTAATAAATCTAAGTAATAATTACTATTTAAGAATAAGAAATAATACCAACGCTTTGCATCGAGCTAGTGCTAAGTACTTACTTTGTCTTGCTTTTGGCCGTGTGGGTACGTCTTGTCAGTGGAGGTTAACCTCATTCTGAGTTATGACGGAATTTGAAGTTACGTTGCAAAGAGACTTATCTTAACTACAAGGTGTACCCGTCCGAAATACGTGATTAATCAGCGCGAGCTCGGTGCCAGGATTTCGTTTCTATAGCACGCAAGCTTTCGATATTATCATGTATATACATAGAAATACCGCATCGTGAGCACAAAAAATATACACCAATAGATGTTTTGACCTATTCACTGTGAAGTTGAATTTAGGGTAACTCATATATGAAATTCGTACTAGACAAGAAAAAGATTATGAAATTACATTTCGTGTGTAATTTAAGAAAACGTTTGTTTAAAACAATGCTAATAACGCATGGTCTGTCTAATCTCTGTATCTCTCTGTCATTTTGTTGTGGTTTCCGATTGTTTCGAAGTACGAGAATCTCCATCTTGGTGATTATGCTATCGAAGAGTATATTCTCTGACTATATTGTCAGGGAAACAGATTCCCTGACTAAGTAGTCAATTTTAGTTTTTCTTGGCTTTAGATATTGACTTGCCACAGCTATTACATAGTGTATTTGGTATATATTTCTACATCTACATAATGGTAGTACATCGACAATTATCAGTAGTTTCATGCAGACTAGTCGTAACTGTAAAATATAATTAACTCAGGCACTTTACAATAACCCATTTGGGTTAGGTCCAAGGTCACGAGCATTTGAATGACAGAGACAATTGATTGATAATGATTGATGACAAGTTAATAGGTTTATACAAAATGAAAAATAAAAGATAGAAATACACATTTTCATATATTTAATAACTTTTATACAATCGCAAACGAAAACTTCATTTATCTTAACAATCTCAAATAATAATAAAAATCACAGTGGTTTTAATCATTAAGTAAAGGATCATAGTAAACTCCCATAACTTTCTACGCGTGTAGCTTCCATTTCGATTTTGGTACGCACACTGGCTGCATCGGCGGTCGTTGAGGTGCTAGCTGGCGAACATTGCATAGCCACAGCTTCCTGTATAAACAAAATGTTGGTAATAATCATAGATGTACGTCGAGATACTTCGACCGACGTAATCACAAAAATATGGACAAAAAAAATACGCCACAGACTAAAAATGCGCTACCTGATGTTTTGACATAACGCCTTAGAATAACAGTCGAATTTACTGTGAAGTGCATATGAAAATTGACCTGAATAATAAACAAATTAAGATTGTGGAAGTACATCCCATGTATTTGATGTTATTTAATAAAATGCAAATGTTATAAAAATAGCTTGCCTATAATCTATGTGTTTTGTCATTTCGTTTGGGTTTTGGATTGCTTCAAAGTATGAAAACCCGGCTAATAATTTTGGTATCAAAACGACTGAATCGATTTTAAAATTGAAATTGAGGTTGCCAGCAGTGACTTACTTTTTGTCTGTCTGTCTGTTGATGCTTATCTGGAAAACGGCTGAACCGATTTTAATGAAACTATGCAGGCACGAAAAGGAGGTTATTGAGAGTGACACAGCCGTAGTTTTTGTCTGTCTATCTGTTCGGGCTAATCTTGAAAACGGCCGAACCGATTTTAATGAAACTCCGCAGACCATATTCAAGTACCAGTTTCATTAAAATCAATTGAGCTGCATAAAAAAAAATATGCCAGAACCCTAAATTTTAGGGTTTATACTTCATAATGTTGTGCGAATATATTATTTTGGTTCAGATTGTGGTTTACTATATGAGTTTTGAAATGAACTAAACTGTTTTCTTGACGTGATAATTATTTACCTGCATAACGTTGGCGATTTGTGCTCTCGCCCACATTCGGACGCTGGGTTGCAACCGGCGCAGTTCTGATGCGAAAGACAATAGGAACAATTTGTCGCTGTCTGTGTCGTCTTCCAATTTCTGAACAATGGGTGACCTTTCTCTGGTGCTCTGTTTTAGACGAAATTTTATTTTTTTAGTTCGGATTTTGTCTCATAGAATATAATCGCACTAATCTAAATAAATAGGTATTAGAACACACGTATTAATAGGATAGTTTATTGTTTTTTATTTATTATTTGAAATTAACGCATGTATGTCATAAATATCAATCTAAAAACAATTTATTGAAGAAGTATTTTCGATTTTTTTTTTAAACAGCCCTTTGGCCAAGTTCTTGGAGTCTTCATGTAACTTCTCTGTACTTTTGCTATATTCATTTTTCCTTACACCTCTATCCTCCCTTCCAATTTCCTAGTCTCATCTATCCACTCCTACCTTCTTTTTTCTTTCTCAATTTCTCTATTTTCCGTACCCATTTCACTTCTTCTCTTTCCCCATTTCTCCAATAGTTCTTGTTGAACAGTTTAACACAAAAAGTTCTATTTCCCTTTCTCTCCCACCCCACATGCTCTCATCAGGTGCTCTAAATCTTGCTCTTTCCGCATCTTTTGCATTTCCTGTCCTCATCTGCCATCCAATACTTGTTCCCCTTCAATACTTGTACCATCTTCAGACTTTCTCGTTCTCTTCAATCTTCAGACTTTGTTTTGCAAGAAAAAGAGAGAAAGGAACCTTTGATGCTTATAATTTCCAGTCGATTTTAATCAATTACATCAATTGTTTTTGAAGTATTATACTTTCAGTATTTGTACAGATAGTGTCGAACATTATGGCGGACCTGAATACAATGCTAAATGAGCGCTTGTACAATTACCCCTCGCTCCACTGCGTTCCGCTGACTTCTAAAACTGGTTATTGCGACGCCACTTGTGCCTACTTTCGGATCCACCATAAAGTTTGAATGTAACTGTTGGTACCCTAGTAAAGATTTTCATGTAATTGCTAAGTACTTATATTTTAAAATAGCTGGAGCGCAACAAAAGACACTTAATCTGTCTGTGATTTCTAACTCACTATTATTGTCAATATGGGAAAGCGTTCCGTGGTAGGTACGGACGCAGTAGATCAGCTGTGACATCAGAATGAGCGACATCGTTCTCGAAGTCACTAGAAGCAGAAGGCATTTCTGTTATTTTCTTTATCTAGATTTACGTGGATAGGTACGATTACTCTTTCTATGTTATGTACTTGTACCACTAAACAAATCATATGCAGGTAAACTAGTTACCAACATTTTTACTGTCTTTATTTATATATGAAACTTAATCTACAGCGCTTACCTTATTTTGCAACTGCGCGATTATCGATTCTTTTACACGACGCGAATGCCTTTGTGTTCGTAACTCGCGCATTCTTTTCTTGCGTATGGACTTTCGCTCGTGCAGAAGCGGGTCTACTTCTACGGCGATTTCTTCACTGTAATCGTTTTCATCTTTGACATTCTGCTCTGGTACTTCATATGTACTCGTATCATCGATTTGAGATGTTGAATTGGCGCTGCTGTTGACAATTGGAACTTTTGATTTATATAGTAGTTACTAGTACTCGATGGTATTTAAACGACGGAAGCAGACGTCTATATAAAGTCAATTTAATTTCGGCTCATTAACCAAAATGCTGCTAGCATCGGTGAATGAATGAGTTGTGTGTATTATGCTGTTTAGTCAACCAACCCGTTCAATGCGTTTTTTGACGCGAAAGTGTAAATTACTTAATGGAAGCGTCATTTTTTACATTGGCAACTCAGGTAACTCATTTACCATATAAATCAACATACTTGCTCATACCAGACATACTAGATGATTTGGATTTCCATATAGAAAATAAACATACACATTACGACGACCTTGGGAAATCATATAAATATGTAAATTCCTTTAATTGCGTAAAGATAGATAATTATAATATCAAACAAAGAAATATTTGTTGAAAGTGTATCAAGGGGTGATGTTGTATTTTTTTTTTAATCGAGGTAATCTTATATAAAATGTTTTGGTATCGGTCGGGTTTTTAAGAATACGATCAATAATAACATATATTTTTGTGATTTTCTATGAATTTTGTAATTTTTTAATAAATTGAATTTAAATAATTGGCTGTTTCAGCATCTTAAACATTGAAATGACTGACGTACAGTCGATAAAGACTGAAAAATAGTAGGCTTCTACTATGTTTTCTTCTTTATATTGCCCTAAACGGCCTTAATACTGACCCCGAACAATAAATGTTGACAAAATAGGTAATTTTAATTTTTTTCCAAAAACGTAACCTCAACCTTAAGAAACATGAATTCTGAACTAACTGTGAGACGGAATTTTCTTCGTTATTTTCGTTGTCATCGTTATCGTCATCGTCGTCCTCTTGATCCGGGTCGAAAAGACGTTTTAGCGATTTGTAGTGGACGTACTGTCGACGACACCGCTCGCCGAGTTTTTTGAACCGACACTCACGCCTGTATGCGTCCCGCAGCGACCGCCACTTACGTTGAAGTTCTATCACTGGAATTAATTAATAATAATAATATATAAATATAATCATATCAGGCCATTAGCTGCTAATGTCCAATGAAATTCTTTGACTTTTCCCTGTCCATTTGTTGACCTTAACCAAACTATATTCATTTTTAAGTAAGCTAAAGTGTCATATATTTCTAAATCATGGACTTTACATTTTACAGTATTTTTTTGCAATTTCTTAGACCAAATTATGTTACAATGTCGTTCCACTCCATTAAAAAAAAAAAAAGTAATCTTATCATTACCAAAAACGAATAAATAAAATAACGATGTAGGCATAATGTAGTCCTAGTCACTCCAAACCTGGAATGCTTCAGTGATCTGCATTAAGAGTCAGACGAATCGTTACTTTATGCTCTATTTAATTATATATTCATCGATGTATTATGAACCTCATTTTACAATCATTGGGAAATTTTGGGACGCACACAGTGTATAATTTCAATTTTCGCTCACTTTCCAGGTGGCCCCTCGATTTCACTGACTTTCCCTGACCACTTTGAGCTCCTCTCCTGATGTTTCCCTGACTTTCCAGAATGTGGACACCTTGCATGTTATATTTACATCATTGATATCGACTCTTCCCTATCATTGGTTTTTTTAACGTGATTTCGATGAACGAATTTGACATGTTTCAGTTTAGATGGGCGGTCATTTAAAAAAAGTTGTGTCACGAAAATTGTGTATTTTTCGAGACTTGTCAATCGTGAATCTTTTATAAGATACAGAATGGGGAGGCATATCGCCGTAAAATTCCATCATCCGACTACCCATATCGAATCAAAGAACATGGTAGCGTTTGACCTCTTCGAAAAATATGCCCTATAGAAAATATGTAAAAAATTGCCAAGAAAATATTCGATTCTGTTAAATGTTATATATTGTAAGTCGTCCGATTTATTTTAAATTTGTTATTTATGTAAAACTGACTTTCCTCTTTCTAATCTATATCTAAACTAATATAATAATGAAGAAAGATTTGATTTTTTGTTTGTTTGTTACGGATAAACACAAAAACTACATTTCAACGGATTTTAAAAATTTTAAAAAGCCGTTTGGCAGAGTGAAGTCGCCCGTACCGAGTCCAAGAACATTTAAAGAAAAAATTGAGATACATTTAATTGCGGTAATGATCAAATCCTCGAATCCTTAAAGTTGAGCGGTCATGGATCCGACACAGCCCACACTACATTCTTTTTTAAACAAGAATGACATGTCTTCGTTCTGAGGCTTTTAACCCTTCAATGTAAGTGAGGCGTTCTTGGTAGCCGAGTTGAGTGAATAGTGCGAGTGATGAGAAGATCGGGAGAAATAAAGTAATAGTCGGAATTGGTTGTGTCAAAGTGACGTGTAGATTTCAGAAAGAGTGTGAGAACGTAGAATTACTCTTGGTAAAATGTAAAATTACTCTTAAGTAATTTTACTAATATTTTCAATAAGCTCTTGTATACTTATATGGAATAACATGGAAAATATACAAAACACTACGAATTTAAACTTTAAATGTTTGAAATGTTATAGCCTGTTCCATAGTCGCTCAGCGCGCTATGGATCGGGCTATGCTCGGTATTTCTTTGATGGACAAAATCAGGAATACTAAAATCCGTCGAAGAACTAAAGTTATCGATATAGCCGAAATGGTAGACAACCGATGGGGTAGACGAGTTCTCGAGTGGAGGCCACGTACCGGGAAGCGAAGCGTTGGACGCCCCCCGGCGGCCAGGTGGACTGGTGACTAAGTTATGTAAGACAACAATCAATTCAAAGTCATAACGGTCATAACAAAAAAAAAACCTACCGTCAGTCTTGGTTTTTTGTATTTGTGTTCTTTGTGCAAATTGAAAATGTCTTTTTTAATCTACACTAAAAACAACGTTTGGCAGATATTTTGCGATATTATAGATAGCATATAATTACTTTATTATTTTTGTGTATAGGTAAAACAGTTATCTTAATTAATACAAATAAAGCATAATATGTAAGCGTTTACTACTGAAAGATAAATCCAAAGGCTAGGCGATCAACTAACAATTCTCAGTGTTTTATTCCACAATAGGAACTTTCCTAGTAGGTACTTCTGCAATAATACCGACGCCGTTATCTGGAAGCAGGTCACTACAAAAACCAATTGAATGTAATAATTACAGTGGAATAGTAGTCGAATAGTAGGAACAGTGGATAGAGGTCGCTGGACAAATTATCAGCAGAAGAGATTCTGCAGAAGATTCGCATTAAAATTGGATCTAAATAAGTGCTTTTGTTCGTGCTTAAAGGGATAGTTTGCAATGAAAAACGTAACATATATGCAAACCAAGAATTCTGGCCCTTTAGTTAGAGAGCCAAAGTAATCACATTTGAGCCATAGGATAACGAAAGGAGACAGACGGACAGGACGCGCATGTGGACAACGCGATTGGTAACCTAGATGTTGTGTTGTATCTAGTTCTTTGTGTATTACGAGTATTATCCGTCACAACTAGTTACATGCTATTGAATGAATTGACAAAAGTCGGCTTTGAGTAGCTGAGCTTATTAGTAAGCTTATGACTTCTAGTCTGCTACAATCAAAGTTCGGTAGTCACGCATATGTTATCAGCGCCAAAAGATTGGGCTGATATTGATGTTTGGGGACTTTGACCTTGATGAGAACGCGTGCATGATGGATAATGGATGACGTGATGACGGATAAATGATATAAAAAATTTAATTGTTTATTTACGTCGAAATCACTGACAGGCTCTATTATTTTAATAATTACCAGTTACTTACATCAAGCAAATTTTGGTATATTTTTTTGTAAGTACCTATATTTATTTTTGTATTTATATAGGTACACATGTAATTTTTTTTATTTTATTTTTATTAGGTTAGGAAAACCAACAGCTACACAATACTTATCGTAAATCTTAATAGAAACAGGAAACCAATTAGAGGTTCTCACAAGTAGTGAGAGAATCGTAAATAAAGTAAATACCGTAATTTTTTTATCTTTTATTTTTTCTTTATATATTGTGCACAAAGAGCACAAATGGGTACATGCGCAAACTAACGCCCACACCAAGGTTTTTTGGCAAACAAATTAATTTTTGCTCAGTGCTATGCTACAGTGCATAGACAAAATAAAGCTGGTATTTTGTGGTCCATATTTCTTATTTAGAAATCAAAATGTTTACATCTTAATTATCAAAATTTTCATTGGAAAAAGTATGCGTTACCTACGCCATTAATATTCTTTTTGCGCGTACCAATTGAATGGGATCCCAAAAGGCAAAGCGACTAACTGCCAATGATTTGGTTAGTGTTTTTTGTTGAAGTTTTTTTTTGTCCTCACTATTATATCCTGCTAATTTACCGACCGTATATTCTACTATACGTATATTCAAGGTAGAATTTAAAGCATTTCAAAGCTGAATTTATTTGATTTTACGTGATATTCCTTTGAAAACAATAGAGCAGGTGGATTAATACATACACCTACCTGTGTTGTTTACTAAATAATAAATTTCAATAGTGTGCAACATCCTTTGAAATTGTATGTATGTGACATACAATTGACACACATCAATGGTCATGTCAACGGTTTACCCTCTGTAGACAAAAATTGGCAATTGGGATCCCCATTGCCAAAGAAATCTCCAGCTTTCATGGAAGAAAACATTTATCTTAGCCCCCACGTTGAATTACGAACTACAATTAGTGTAGTCTTGTGGTCTTAGAGTAAATTAATTTGACAGCAGCGTTTTGTTTTAATAGAGTTCACAGTATCGAAGTGACATTACGCAACTTTGCGGGATTGAAGACCGGCGCGCGGGGATTTCACGGTGGTGAATACCGGGACTTCACGCACTGAAACTCGGACTGAAACTCGCTATCTTACACGAGCTAGCTAGAGTATGAGTGGTTAGACGGTAAACGCAGAAGAGGGCTTCTAGTCAATTGGTACTTTTATGTTTGTGGTGTAGCGTATAAGCATCTCATTTACTCCTATGAACTGTCACGTTGGAGTGAATGTATCGAAATAGCTTCAAAAACTGAAACCATGTATTAATCGAGACAATTTTTGCAATAGGAATCATAGAGACAATAATATGTCGATGAAAGCAGTCACATCACATCATGAAAATATGAAATGGGCGATAAAACCCTAGTCTTCGTACTTGTGTATTGTCTATACTTTGACCTAGTTATTGTGTTACCAGTGCAACGCAATTGTCGCTAAAATTAGACACCTAATACTTTCATATTCATACCCTCATATTAGTAGTAGGTACATAGCGAGAACAATTCGCTCGCCTGTGTTTTTCAACTGATTTTGGTGAAACTTTTTTAATTGTATAGAATATATTCGAAATTGGATTCCATTTGAAATAAAAAAAAATCTACCCCTAAGGGTAGAAAAATAAGGGGAACTTTTTACAATGTAGTTCGATTTGTACGTTTTTTCAATAGGATGCACCAGTCTGGTGTTTTCCGATAACGATTGGCTTTCTTAAGTAATAAGTGATAATAGTTGAAACGTTGTTCTAATGTGACACTGCTATCAGCTCCTCATCCCTGTGGTTTAAAGAAGAAACGTATTACCTAAAACTAATTATATTAGTTTACTTGAAGTATTTACAATTATACTGACATCCTAGTATTTCAATTTACACTAACCGGAATCCCTGGAACACGTAAGTTCTAACTGAAATCATCCAATGCTTCATTTTCAATAGTATATTTTTCATAACAATGTCAAGAGAGAAAAAGTTGTATTTTATTCCACCATACCAAGTGTTGATCAAAATTGTTAAAACGACTGAATTAGTTTTGTCGTTGTAGTTTAGTCGTTGGTAAGTATACGAGGTAAAGGCTAAATAAAACTTATATTTGAAGACCTCAGTATATCTTTATTTTAAGTGACTGGAAGAAAAAAAATACAAGGCTAACTTTTTGACTTCTCTGAAGTTCACGCGCCGTGCCTAGCTACCACTATTTATAGAGTAACGGAGAGATAGGCGCGAATGTGTATTAACGGGCGATATCTAAATAAAACATTGTGCTAAAAAGTTTTCCGTTTGACTGTACTCGCGTAAAATCCACCTTCTGATTTCATATCGATAATATTTAAGTTTACGCCGAACTGTACCTACACGTTACTTCTTACCAAAAGAAGGTGATCTTGCCTAACACAATCATGTCATTGAATATTAATTGTTGCATTTATATAACTTGATAACTTCAGTAAGTTAATAGACGTACTAGTTAATACCACTTTAGCTCTCTTTGCATTTTAATATTTCTATGCTTCAAACCTCCGTCGTACCTCTATCGTACACTTCGGCCTTCCCAATCTGGTTCCAGTCCTTGTACATAGCCTGGCCGACTTCCCGCCACAAGTTAAGCCTTTCGCTCTGATCGATTTCCATGTCGCGACGATACAAACCCTCCCGTTTACCAACTTCGGTTATCAAACGGCGAGTATCAAAACCGCCACTCGCCATCACGGCTAGTTAGAAAAAGAAAATACTCCTCGCAACAATACCGACACTAGATTGCCTCTTCAGTTATTCAACTGTACGCTAACTACCTGAACTACCGACATATTAATTGAATACGCGATATCCTGCGACCGACGTGACACAGCGACTGACGTATAACGACCCGACTGCGACCGGGCGTGCGCCAGCCGCGATCTCCCATTGGCCGGTCGCAGCGACACGCACCGCCTACTCGGTCGCTCGCGATCGCGCATTCTCCAACAAACGCAATCAACATGCGTATTCATATAATACTAGTGTAATACAGCTCATACTGGCATACAAAACGAATGCATTTATTCATTAGGTGCCTATTTTAGCACGTTGTCTACAGTTCAAGGTTCAAGTTCGAATTCCGTACACAATATCTCAGGTATTTAATGAAAGATATCGTTTTATGTTAACTCTGAATTAAATGTTCTAGGCATGTGCTTTATTACCTACACGTTAGAGGACGCTCAGTTTTGAAGTAAATACAATATTTTACCCACAATATTTGTTTAAGAGTAGGATATTGTATTTTTAAATTTATAGTCATCAAAATTCATCATCTTCATTATTTTGGGGCCCATTCCAAAATATTGTGGCATTGATTTGTTGTGAAAGGCACTCATAGCATGTGGCGTCATATTTTGGTTAGTAAATTCATTCGTATTTTCATTATTCATAGGAGTACCAAACTGAGCGTGATTCATTCCTTCTTTTGTGCTAAAGCTGGAAGGGTTTGCGCTTCCATAGTTTAAATTAGCTACATCGGTCATATTTGTTGTGTTCATATCTCTGTTATAGTCTGGCGCCATACCAGGATTGAAATTAGCCATACCGACCATGTTTGTCGTATTCATATCGCCTTTCGTGTTATAATAGTCTGGCGCCATACTAGGATTCATATGGGTCATGCCCGTCATGTTTGTTCGGTTTACATCCTCTTTCATGTTATAGTAGTCCGGTGACATACTAGGATTTACATTGGTCATACTCTTAAAAAAAAAAAAAAAAAAAAAAAAAAAAAAAAAAAAAAAAAAAAAAAAAAAAAAAAAAAAAAAAAAAAAAAAAAAAAAAAAAAAAAAATATATATATATATTTTACCCACAATATTTGTTTAAGAGTAGGATACCTACACTGTATTTTCAAACATGCACTCACATTTTACCTTAATTCATTATATTACAATTAACAATTCATGACCTTGCAAATCTTATAGATTTTAGCCGTCCGACTGAAAAAATTATTTGCGTTGCGACAGCTGCGAGATATGTAGGTACAGCCTTTTGTGAAGTTCACGGGGCACTTTACTAAAACGCTGAACGCGTGCATACCAACTTTCTTGAAGAGTTTCAGATACTTACTGGTCTAACGGTAGGTACTTGTGTTAAGCTCGTTCTACATTCTAGCCAAAACACTCGAGAAACGTATTTACCGAAACCCGAGTGATGAAAAAAATTTATTGGTGAGACTGGCTCTACGCTCTCGTCTTCGTCAAGTCTTAATTCTGGCGAGAGTGTAGAATAGACTTAATTCGTAAAGTTAAAAATATTGAGAATGCACAGTATAATCACTGTCCAGATTTTCTGGACCATTTTCAATTTCGGCTTTCCACGGCTTACCATAATATCGCGATGGGCGAATGAAAATTTTAAAACATCTCAAAATATATAAGCGTCGAACCCACGCTTTGAGCTAGCTAGTAAAGGGAAGATTTCGACAAAACGCAAACAATAAATAATTCATGTGCCGTTCCGCATGGAGGAGGTCTCATTGAAACGCGTCGTCGGAATAGACTTGTTTACACGCGGTGCGTGATGTATGATTTATGAACGCATTAATAAACATCGGTACCGAAATATCAATATTCATATAATATGTATATTTGCATGGGAAATGTGGAAATAGGGAAAGTATACAACCTCTGTTATAATTAGTATGAAATAAACATGTAGTAAACAGTGAATGACTATAGCACGTAAAAGATGTTTTCAAACTTTTGAATTAGTAAGGATATGACGTCAACGTTAATGACGAATATGCCGATGATATTGTTATAATCTGTTTATAATATATGGGTATAATGCGTTGTGATAGCCCGAGCGCAGCGGACCTGTTCCCAGTTTAGAAGGCTGTGGGGCCGTGGTTCGAATAAATTTGACAGCAACGTTTGGTTTTAATTGTGGCTTTAATCATTTTTTAATAGAGTCATTTCACTTCACATTATCGAAAATGTCAAACGCAATTTCGTGGGGGCGAAGACCGGCGCGGTTACCGGTAAAGTAACCGGGCACCTCGTGGACTGAAACTCGCCATTTTGCACCAGCTATCTAGAGTATGACTGGTGAGACGGTAAACGCAGAAGAGTGCTTTTAGTCAATTCGTACTTTTATGAAAATAAACGACTTTTTGGTTCATAGGATTATTAATAATAATAATAATAGCACACAATTAATTTATTTTTAATAATTATTAAATAATTATAAACCATGGACATGTTATAAACCTAAGTTTATTAAAAATAAAAACTTTACTTTTCAGAAGTAAAAAAAAAGTATTTATTTTAATAAGTAACACTTGTAAACGTAACTGATTCAAATGCCTATTTGTAAACTAAAAATATTTTGTATTTTATCAAGACCTTCGTTCTGATAAAATAGATATTTCGAAACGATCGAAAACGTGACCAAAATATCAGACCAGTGTGTCAGACTCAACACACAGGCCATACCTACGTCATTATCATTGTTTTAAACAAACATTTTGTTAAATTATGTATCACATAAAATGCTTTTTCACATTCACAGTGAATATTTCAAAACATCACTTTGGTCTACGGCGTATATTTTTTTGCTCACATTTTTGTTGTTACAACGCGGTTTCCCTATGAACATTGATAGGTACCTATGCTTAGTTATTTACAAGGGTGTATAGTTGTATGAACAACCTTTCGATGCTGTTATACTTGTTTAGCTTGCTTGACCTATAGGTGCTATAGGGGATAGGTAGTTTTCAGTCCAAAATAGGCTATGTGAATCCAAAACACCGAGTCAGGTTATGGCAGCAGCGTCTAGGCGTCTGTTAGATCACAGCCGCAGACAACCGCGTCCGCGTTCCTTGCGAGTCAAGTGCTCCCGTCCCACATTGCCGCTCCGTGCAAACTCTCCATCTCGGAACCGCGACGTTGTCGCTTCTACGTCGGGAAATGGCGGCTATACGGTTAATTTTTATTTCAGTTTATTACGCTTTTTATATTTTATTATCATCGTTTTGTTATGTTTGAATTCGTCGGCGCACCAGGCTATTTCTGTACCTACCTCCTGCAAACTGTGTCCGAAGTAAAGCGATGTTAATTAAATTGGAATTAAAGTTTAAAGGGATGGATTTCTCGAGGGTTGAATTTTAAAATTTTCATCGTAATGTACATACATTTAAAAAAGTAGCATGTGGTTTCTACCGTAGTACGTAGTAATTTTTAGGGTTCACATATCTTTAGCTTGTTTTTTTAATTTATCCACAATTTATCGAACAGTGAGGTATTGTTACTCAGGTATACTATAGGTTATACATACCTACATAGGTAAATCGTATAAGGTTCACCTTGCGTGTGGATCGCGCGACTACCACAGGCAAGGCCAAAGAAAATGGTTTAAAAGAAACACAAAATGTGTGAAAGCACACGTCAGTGGCAAACTTATAATATGGCTTTTTCCCATTTTCTAAAAAAAAAATCGTCGTGACAACAAAAAATGTGGGCAAAAAAATATACAACGTAGACCAACTATACCTACGCTGCATTGTATAAGACATACATATAAGACACTGCATCAACAATTTTCACCTACGTATCAGAATCAGAAAAATTTGATTTCATTAATTGGGGGATCACAGAGTGAGGGCGAGTGACAACAATTCTTATACCTATGTCTGTCGGTCCGTCCAGGTGGGACGTGGTCGACTTATAACTTTTTAAATATTTAATTTGCTTGCAATGGCTATAATACGACTGTATTTTAAAACTACACCGAAATACTTCCTACAAAATTACGAGCTGATATTAAATTTGAAGGTCATGAAAAATCTTCATCGCATTATTATTTAAAGAACTGGAAACCTATCGAAATTTCAATCGAAACATCAGCAAGATTTCAATGGAAACATCAGCCATACGATTATTGAGGACAGATTATTTTCCATTCCATTCCATCAGCACATTGTACCCCACTGCAGAGGCTTAGGCCTCCCCCCCCCGGGTGAGGGTGCTTGGAGCTTAAGTCAACCACGCGGGTTGGCGGATTGTAACGACCGTCATCTATTGATAGCAACAAATTATATACAATAACTAAAACAATTTTCCATTCCTTTCCTTCATCTTTTTTTATACCTGACTCCCCTCAAGATTAGGGGGCTTGGAGCTTAAACCCACCACGCTGCTCCAATGCGTATTGGCGGATTGTAACCACCGCCATCTATTGACAGCAACCGGGACCGACTGCTTAACGTGCTCTCCGAGGCACGGAGTCAGGGATAGTTAATGTACTTAAGTCAGAAAAAACTCATTGGTACACGCCCGGATTCGAATCATGGCCACATGGCCTAATAGATTTGAAACAGATTCGCAGCGCTCGGGCTATCACGAGTCACGACACCAATACCGACTAAAACAATACCGACGACAAAATACACCCATGACATATAACGATGAGTCATATGATGAGTCACCCACACCAAAACAAAGGGTTGGTAAGACGGGTCTAAAGCTGGATTCGAGCTATCTTTGTAAACAATTTCATGAAAATTTCAGCGATTTAGAAAAAAGCTCAAAAAGCAACAAGTCGTCATCGTCCACGCCGGACCGCAGGCCGGATTTATACCTAACGCCTTATTAAACTATCAAGGCAGGAACTAAATTTGACGACTACCATGATGATATGTCATGAAAATTGGGTCCGTACTTAGTTGATACCAAATCTATTTCTGAAATGTGTGGTGTTTACAGACAAGGCCTCATATTAAAAGATTCAACTCTAAATTCGATTACAAGCAAAATCCGAAATGCAAGCTTGGCTATTAGATAAGGGACTATACGAATTAGTAAAAGCCGACGAAGCCTGATTTAAGAACTTTTGTATTGATAGAGTTTTAAATGAATATAGTCATATTTCGCCTTCCGCCATTAAATTCGGATTCGAATCCAATTGAAATGGCATGGGCTGCAATAAAAGGTTATGTAAGCAGCAAAAATGTGTGGAATTCGGCTCGTGTTTTTGAGGAAAAAGTAGACTCGATGTAATCAAACGACTGGAAAAAGCTTTGTGACAAAAGTAAATACTATCGAAGAAGCGTATGTTAAAAGCGATGATGTCATCGACGAAATGACAGACGGATTTGTTATACAAGTTGGAGATAAAGATGACAGCAGTTGTATAGAATTAGATTCCTCATCAGACACAGAAGATGCAGCTGCAAATCTTGGTCCCACGTCTAGCATTATACTTACCAACAATTATATTGAAGGTGTAATTGAATTCAGTGATCCATTCCACCAGCCCGTTATGCCCCACTGCAGGGGCTTAAGTCTACCCTCAGGATGCGGGGGATTTGGAGCTTAATCCACCACGCTGCTCCAGTGCGGGTTGGCGGATTTTAACGATGCAGCGTTTGATTCAAGGAATTGACACTTGACAAGATTTCGTAAGAGTGCTCTTTTTAAACTTTTTATTTAATACTAGCGACCGCCCGCAGCTTCGCCTGCGTAGACTACACATTCCTGTTAAAGTGATCTATTATTGACAGAGAGATGGTTTCTGTGTACTTTTTGCTGATATAAATTTTGGTTACTGTCATACAAACTTTTGACTCCCACCTCCCCTTTGGTTAGAATTTAAAAATAAAAAAACTCTAAAACACGTCGTTACTTATTTATGATTAGCGGTCGTACCCGGCTCCGCCCGTGTGGACTATAGAAACGTTCCCCATCGCGTTCTCCCTCCCCTCCCCTTTCCTAAGAATCCATTCCTAGATAACTAACGCATTTAATTTAATAAGGACTCAAATCATGTTTAAAAAACACATTCGCAAATAGTGCATTATGTTGGAATAAATTTAATTGCCATAAAAAAGGTTATAGTAAACCAACCTTAAAAGATATACATATGCTGTCGCAGACTTCTGGTTACAACTTTCAAAGGGGAACAATCCCGTCATACATGACTTTTGCTTAACATCAACCGTTTACGCAGCACACGCAACGGAAGCTCTCAAAAAGAATATTTTTTCCCGTTTTTGCAACATTTTTCGTTGGTGCTCCGCTCCTACTGGTTGTAGCTGATGTAATAATAGCCTATAGCCTTCCTCAATAAATGGACTATCCAACACAAAAAAGAAAATTCAATTCGAACCAGTAGTTCTTGAGATTAGCGCGTTCAAACAAACAAACAAACAAACAAACAAACAAACAAACAAACAAACTCTTCAGCTTTATAATATTAGTATAGATATATTTTTTTAAGTTTCAATGTAAAATAATTATTTAGTGAAACCACTTTTCGAAGCAAGCGTGCCTGCGCTGCCATTTTAAGGTCAAGTTATGTGTTGAGACCAGGTCGAGACTAGGTACACAGATGGTACACAGTACATGAACGGGTTTTGTGTGACAAGAAATATTAGACAGACAGACTGTCCAATTCATAAACGTTTATTATTAGCAATTGATAGCATACTCTCAGATATTTAACTCATACAAGTTATTTAGACCTAGTTTGGTTAAAATTTGTTTTGTCCTATTGTTCTCTTTTGATAGATATCCAGTAATAATGCGCGGACGACTGGAAATTGTGTCGGTCAGCGACTGCCGGAGGGATACCCCTTCCTGCTATACCCGCGGCCGCATCTCTCTCATGTGATGTGACTTAATAACCTTGCTATATGGATAATTATTTCAGGAAAAACATTTTATTTTTATTGTGAAAATTATTCCAATTTTTTTTTTAAATTGGGTCATTAGATAATTCTTATTGCTTAGGAAAATTTGGCGAGTGATGAAAAAATCATTTTAGGTAAGTACTACATTATGGAAAACTATATGAGATGAATCAACACAAACTTTATTATATAAGTACCTACTTGCCATATGTTTAAAAACCTATGGTTGGGTACGTTTACAAACTTGAATTAATATTTGCTTCGAATAAATAATATTTTTATCGAAAACAAAGAACAGTTTTTTTGATCGCGTTATCTTCAGGTGTAAAATTTAAAATTGCACCAGGTGTAGGCAGCGCGCGTTGCCGCTCCGTGCCGAGTACCGCTAGCGACGTTGCGCTGCCGCGCCGACCCACTTCCACTGCACCGTGGCCGCATGCATACAGACTGCCTGCACAGAGTTGGCTGCATTTAACCTAGCGATTGGACGCAGAAACCCCTTTTAAAATAAATATTTTTTTAGTAGTCGATTTGTACGAAGACAATTTGATTGTGTGCGTATCGACCACGACAGAAATATAAAGTAGGCACTTCCGAGCGACAATATCTAACTAACGATATTTTGTACCGTGTACCAATGAAGTAGACATCGTTGTTAATAAAAATGAAAAAAAATTATAATACACTTTAATAGTACATTATGACGTAAGTACGGTAAGCTGCATGTTTTTATTACATTTGCAATCGAAATTAGGAAGATACTTCAAAATATGTAATAATGGCGGGTGCGGGTGTTTTCGCGGTTTAAGCATGCTTTGCAAACAAAACGCTCGTTTGTGATTCATCATCATCATCAGCCCATTTTTACCCCACTGCAGGGGCTTAGGCCTCCCCCAAGGTGAGCTTGGCTTGGCTTGGCTGGCTTGGCAAGGAGAGGGGGGCTTGGAGCTTAAGTCCACCACGCTGCTCCACTGCGGGTTGGGAACTGTAACGACCGCCATCTATTGACAGCGTCTGGGACCGACTGCTTAACGTGCCCTCCGAAGCACGTTTGTGATTGGTGTAAAGTAAAAAGGACTAGTAGGTACCTACCTACTGTAAAATTCAACATTACGGTACAAGTTTCGATATCATAAAGACCGTATTAATAGCAAATGTATTGAAGTTAAAAATTTTTGTTACAAAATCTTATACTTACTCCATTTATTAAGATACTTTAAATTTAAACAAACCATAAAATTGGTGTTTTTCTTTTACATTGTATTCAAGTGCTATACTTTTTAGATAATCAGGTGACAACAAAAAAGAACTGAAAATTTAAAATTAATGAAAATATAAATAATAATTAGAGAAGTCCCCAAAATGTTTTCTAGAGGCTGCTGCCTGATTTAAAATACTTTAAATATTTTCTCTTTTTAAATCATTACTTTTCATCAAATTGGCTTGAATACATTTTTATATATTTTTAAAAGTTCAAATTCTGTTTGTGATATTAACTGGTACAGTACCTATAATTTCTTTTTTTAATTTATTATCTGATTTAGCTTTTATCTTTTCGTAAGTTATTACTTACTTACGAAAAGATAAAAGCTAAATCTAAATAAATAGATAGGGGAATAAATAAATAGGGGAATAAATAAATAGGGGACTTTCGCTTTGGAATGGCGAAAGCAAACGACTGCAGATTTTTCTGGGTTGATTTCAATCCTCCGTAAACGACACCACCGCGTAAGTTCGTCTATACTCTATTAAAACCAAACACCGCTGTCAAATTTATTTACTCTATGGTAAATACAGTTATATTCTCTTCTGTTTTTAGGTTCACAATGTAAAATAACCTCTATCAAAAATTATTTCAGAAACCTTATGTAAATTTTGGAGTGGGGTTCATACATCAATATGGTTCGTAGGTGAATCTTACTAGGAGGATGAGGTCAATAGATGTTAAAAAGAAGTCTCACGTCAATTCCCGCCCGGGACAAATATTTGCGTGCATGAACATGTCTATTTGTACCGTGCCTGGGTGTAAAAAATATCTATATATGTATATGTTATAAACAATATTTAAGTACGTATATCAGTTGTCTGGTACCCATAATACAAGCTTTGCTTAGTTTGGGACTAGATGGCGCTGTGTGGGATGTCCCAGGTATTATTATTATTGAACTCGATCCTTACGTATGCAAACACTAAGTGCTTATGGTGACTTTGTGCGGTATGTACTTCGCCCAAGACTGTTAGAAGTGAACGTCAGTCACATCACAGTTCTATAAGTTACATAGATCTGGCATTAGCTCTCCGCAAAGTTTATTCGCAAGTTCCGGCGACCTCATCCTCCTCTGGTTTCTCTCCCGTCTATCTCTGTCAGAGACGCAATTAGTAGCGGTTCTTTGGATATGTCCTTTTTGGTTTGATTTATACACTTTATTGCATCCGTTGACTCATAAAGCTGTATACATGCCGCCCGTTTGCTTTTGATCTTGATAATAACAATTTAAAAAAACTGGCCAAGTGCGAATTGGAGATTAGCCCGAACAGACTGACGGACACCACGATTTTCTATAAATAGGTAGATAATAACAAAGAAATAGATTATAAATGCGCGTAAAAGAAATAAACGATAAATTTTGTTTTTCTTAAGCACATGTAGAAGTAAATCGATTGTGGCAGCGTTCTTTGAACTAGGTACGTATGTATAGATGCGTTACATTTGCACTACACTATGAAAAAAAAATCTCACATCAGTAGGCATACATTCGCATCACAAAACATAGTATTTTTATTGGTTTTCTGAACATTGTTACAAAAATACACACAACTCGTTCATTCACCGAAATAAACAACACGAACCGAAGACGAGTCAATTAACTCGTATCGCGTGGGCCGTTTTGTGAGCTGTATGGGCGGTAGGTATCATTGTTAAAAAGCATGTTTTCTAGTTCGAAACGGAAGTAGGTTAAAATTCCATCTTATTCCGCGTTCACTGCAAAACCTTTTAGAAACGAAGTTAAAGTAACCATCGTCATAGATTAAGTATCGTTACTAAGCTAAGAGGCTTAGGAGATACATTGCCGTGGGAGATGTTACAATTTCTAGTCCACTAGTTATTTGACCACGGTTTCGTTCGCTTGACAAAGAAATCTGAATAAATAATACAAAATCACAAACTTCACACAATTCGAGAATGGCCATCGCTCATTTCGATACCTGCAGCATCCCACTGACCGCTTGGCCGAGTGGTTAGAGACCTTTACTGCAGAACCAAAAGTCGCGGATTCGGTTCTGGCTCGGGACAAATATTTGTGCACATGAACAATATGAACATGTCTATTTGTTTCGTGGCTGAGTGTAAAAATATTTATATACGTATGTATTATAACTGTATATCAGTTCTCTAGTCACTCTAGTACCATAATACAAGCATAATACTTGCTTACTTTGGGACTAGATGGCGCTGTGTGGGATTTTCCATGTATAGTTACTATTATACTATGAAAAACTCTCCCATTCCACTTGAAAATTTCGTGACTGTTGTTCCCTTATTTGATAATATGAATACATACATACACTCCCAAATTCTCCCTAACTCTTTCTTTTTAACTTTTATTCGTTAAACATTTTAAGTTCAAAATAAATAATAAGTCACGGCGTCTGGAGACCTATAATAACAGGTTCGACCTAGTTTAAGTTCCAGACTCCCACAATTAGCTGTACTATTATATAGTCTTTCTGTCTTTTAGTTATGAGAAATAAATAAATAAATGAATATTATAGACAGAAATAGAGATAAATGTCAATACCTATAGACTGTTCAACCGTTACAAGTAAGATTACAACTTTAATTGAGATTTAAAATAAGTCGTATCGTCACACGTTGGTGATTTATGCGTGGTTTATGAATCGTGTGTTTGGTGAGAAATCAAGGCAAGGCGGACATGCCATTTTTTGAGCTTATTCCTTTAGGTTCCAGTGCCACAGGGGCGCGTTCCTTCGCATGTATGAGAGGCGCCCCAGAAAAATTTCTTTTTCAAGTATTTCTGTAATATGACAATTATGCATAATCATGCCAAACAAACACCTTTGAATCCTAAAAAGCCGCCTTGTGTGACGCAAAAAATTTAGCACATCATCATTAGGTACTTACTGACTGGTATATTGAGAACAATACATAATAAAGAATCGATGACGTAGGATGGATGATCAAATTAAACAAACGAAAGGTAACCCAGTCCGGTATCAGGAATTCTCGGATAATGAGTCAATAACAGAAATAAACTTCCAACCGAGAATGGTCCACGTAATAATAAATAAACTAGGCGCGGTCTGGCGTGACACTAATCTTCGTTTGAATGCGAGCGAAGTGCTGAATCAGCGTGCCGCGTTGCCGGCTCGTTGACGGGACGGGACGGCGACGTTGCCGCTATCTAGTACACGCACGCGACGTTGCCGCTATTATCCTGAGGTGGCGATGTTGCCGCTTCGTGCTCGGTCCCTAGTCCGTTCATTCAATTAGTGTGCGGTTGCACGGCTACCGAATAAATGTTTCTTAGAAATATGATCGGAACGCACAGAATAATAAATATTGTCTAAGATGGTCAAAGACTTGGCTTGTGTTCAACCAATCGTATCGTATTCAAACTATTCGAGGAATCCTAATTTTATTACGTGTGCGTATTTTATTTCTAAATAAATGTAGTTACAAATGTAGGTAGGTACTAGTTTTTTTACTATCCATTGGTCCGTTTTCCGGTTTGAACCGATGCGGACGTCTATTTTTTTTAGAAGTGTATTTGGCAGCCCAAATTCGTTCAACCTCGTAGGTTCGTTTCGGATCGATTGCGCCGCTAATGGCCCGGAATCTCGTTGATTGCTCCATTTCCGAATTCCCCTTTTCATCTGTCCTTGGGTAGGATGTGAATCTCAGGATCCTGAACTCGCGAAACCGAAGCTATGTAAGTAAGCCTTTAATGGCACTTCGATCCTTTTCAAACAATTATAATTAAGGGTTTCAGGGTTCGGTATTAATAAAATTGAATACCTACCTATTTTGATTCTTATGCAATATTACAACTATACTTGAAGCATGGATGTTTATACAGATACCAATTTGTGACAACAAAAAATGTAATCACGTATATAATAACGTACTTCCGTCGGGCCTTTTATACCCCAATACAGGGGCTTAGGCCCCCCTCGAGATGAGGGGGTTTGGAGCTTAAATCCACCACGCTGCTCCAATACGGGTTGGCGGATTGTATTGATCGCCATCTATTGAGAAGCAACCGGGATCGACTGCTTAACGTGCTCTCCGAGGCACGGAGTCAATGATAGTTAATGTACGTAAGTCAGAAAAAACTCATTGGTACGCGCGCGGCTTCGAACCATGACCACATGGCCTTATAGATTTGAAACAGGTTCGCTGCGTTCGGGCTATGACGACCCACCAATAACGTATATCAAATATATACCAATTGATGTTTTGAAATATTCGCTGTGAAGTAGAATCCACATGTAAAACTCGTACTTTAAAAGAAGAAAATGAAGATTCTGAAATTCATGTGTAATTTAATAAAATGTTTCTGGCCTGTCTTATCACTGAATCTGACATTTTGTCATTTTTGATCGATTCAATGTACCCATGAGACGCTCCCTAATATTATGCTATCTAAGACCTATAGATAGGTACATACCTATCTATTTCTTTCGCGAACTGTACGGATTCATACGGATATTTTCGTGTATATCATGCACTTGTTATCAAGTTTTCCTCAGAAATAAGGTAATACAACGAAGAAGGGAACGTTGAGACTCGAGAGCGAATATAAAATCTTAATAATAAACCCCCTGACGTCGATTTATCACCAAAACTGAATAATAAACTCGCTTCAACGAACTGATTCCGCAAATAAATTCTTCTCGACCGAGATGTCTGTGGGAAAGTCACGTAGCGTTCGTGAAATCTATGTTGGTGTTGGTTTTGATTTCACGAAACGCCATTTTAGCAAATCTCACAGAATAAGTACCTACTTAACAGCCAAATTTAGAATTTTCGTTTTCGTTTAGTTATCGTAAGAGTAAACACAGACATCGGTGAAAAGTAAAATCGATAAAATTAGTTCGAATAACGTTTCATCTTTAAAAATATGCCAGTTAAGAATTTTACATTATAAATTCATTTTATAGTTTCATTATTCACAAATATATGGAACAACGAATTGGGATGTAAAATATTAATTATTTTTTTCCACAAACCCTTTGATTCCATAATGTATTGATGGATCTTCGCAATACAATGTCAACATAAATGACAGAACAACTTTTACATACCTACCTGTGTGTGCGACTCAACAGATCACTACTCTCGTCACGCCATATTAATCATATACAAGCAGTCTTTGTGTTTATGAATTATAACCGAACCGTTAGGTGATATATTTATCTACGTTTTTTGACGTTGACTATCTCCAAACGCAAAGACAAACCCTGCTACCTATAGTCGGGTACAGTCAGTCACGTTTATTTAATTTTAAATTAAATTACTATTGTATCACTTTTGTTAATAATGTTATTAAATCTAATTAATTGACAAATTTATTTCTTTTTGTTTCAGGTACTGCACTTACCATAATGTACAAATCTGCAGTGAAAAATAAAATTATAAGTATTAAAAATAAATTTCAAAAAACAAAAGAAGTGAAACTGTGAAAGTGAAGTGATTATAAAATATTGTTAATAAATTTTATGAGTTTTTCAATAGCAACAAATTAAAATATTAATTACTCGTAATTAAAACCACTACGTAAGTATCTTGTATTGTTGAAAACTGGATTTGTATTTCTTGGGTACGCTGTCATAGTGAGTGAGCATAATAATATACCCATTAGTCTTAGTCGATTTCGCTCATTAAAAAAAAAAACAATTTTGGATTTAAAGTTTTTTTTCTACTCATTCAACTATGAAATGTGTTTATAGTAAGTAGATAACAGATTTCTGTGTAGTCGCACTGTCTTTCCAAGAACGGTGAATAAGTGTTTCGCATTTTTACATTTAAAACGAAAACTATTTTCTTTGAGATCATGACAGAACTCAACATTGTCTCAATATTAACATTGTGTAGGTATGTACCTACTATCTAGCTATTGTGTACCTTAAGTTGTCACTTAGTCATCATGTAGGTAGGTCTGTCGTTAGTCTATCGCAAACATTTGTACACGGATGTATGTACGTTCCATTATTATGTATATACGTTCCATTATTATGTATATTAAATAAGTGAGATTCTGCCCAAGCTAGAATAGAATCATGGCGTAACTACGAAGGAAAGGTTTTCAAAATCGTTATAGAAGTGAAATGGAACGCGATCCACATACCTGCGCCATATAATTAGCATAATCAATGTATAGCATAATATAATATAATTCTGTCTATACGTAGGTACAAAGTAGGCGGAAGTTAATTTATTAATAATAATCATATCATAAAGAAATACCGAATTATCATTAATTAATCTAACTACGACGGCTCTTTGCTCATAATTTTTTTCTTTTACACAAGGTCAGTTGTTACCGACTTCAAACGATAGAGAAGTCAGTGCTGACCCGTCGTCACTGTCGTGTAAAATTGATTAAAATATTCCTGTTGTCGCCGTTTTTTTCATCGCTTAGTTTGGGGCCTGGATATTATTGTGTTGTATACGTTATTATTATTATTTATTTAGAAGTCAGTGCGTACGTTCTCCCCGCCACCCGCGCGGATCGTACTGACTTGAACTGACTGACACGGCACTCTCTGTCTTCGTCTAAACGGCGAAGTCAGTCGTTGATCAACCGCTGACTTGCGTTGTAGACTGTTGCCGCTTTATTTAAAATTATAAGCAAAAAATGACTCGTAAGTTAAATGAGAAGGAAAGTTTAAAATTGGTACAATTATATCGGCAAAACGAATGTCTATGGGATATTCATTCTCCACATTACCGTCACAAAGGAATGCGTATAGCCGCATTACGAAATATTTGCGAAGAAATGAATATAGAAGGACTTAGTATTGCTGAAGTAAAAGATAAAATAAAAGCCATAAGAGGAACATATTATTTGGAATTAGATAAAATTAAAAAGTCCTCAAGATGTGGCGCTGGTGAAAATGTTTATATACCAAAAGTGATATGGTTTGAGGAACTTCATGGTTTTATTAAAAATGTGATTACAAAGAGGAAGACGATAGTAAGTACCTGCATACATATTTATTTATTGAACCCATAGAGTAAATAAATTTCATAGCAGCGCTTACTTTCCATAGTCATAAATGTCACTTCACAGTATCGAAAATGTCGAACGCAATTTCGCGGGGGTGAAGACCGGAGTGCGGGGACCTCGCAGACTGAAACTCGCCATCTTGCACCAGCTAGCTAGAGTATGAGTGGTTAGATGTTAAACGCAGAAGAGGGCTTCTAGTCAATTCGTAGTTTTATGATTGAACAGGTATCTTTTTAGGGTTGCATAGTCTGACGAGAAACCCTTGTTCTATTTTTATATAGGTAGTAGGTATAATATGAACAACGTTTTGGTGATATACTTATAATTTATAGCAAGCAAATTTACTATGCAAGGCTATTTTCAATGGGGTCTTCAATCTACAATCAATCTCGACCATAAAGAATAAAAACTAAACATAGATCTCAATCAATATTCATGTCGCAACCATTGTATTAGACACATTAGGACTATAATAGCTGTTCGCATTTCTAAATATGATATTAAAATCTAGAAAAACATTTCTCGCCTCTATTACATAAAAAGTGAGTATGAAATTTTTTTTTATGTAATATCCACTCGAGCAGGGGGTTCTGTTGAATAGTTATTTTAAAATAATTGAAGGGGTAAGTGGACAAAGGTGTTAACTAACAAAAAGTTTAAAATGAGTTACGAATGTTTTTATGTTGCTCCTACCACATCTGCAAGCCTGAATCTATGCATGTTTGTCACTTAAGTTACCTTTGCTATAAGTCTTTATTTTTGACACGAATCAAAATTTGCGCAGTCGATTTATGATCATTTAAAATCTAATTCCATGCAAAAAGTCGATTTATTTTATTTTCTCAGGTAACACCTTTGTCCACTCACCCCTTCAATTGTGAGGTTATTTTGACGGTTTAAAAGCGGCATTTTTGCGTGAGTTGCATGCCCCATGCCCCTCCAGCTTTTGAACCACGGTTTTGAAGAATGGCGACTAATTCAAGGTCAACTAGGCAGTTCAAGAGTTTACGGCTCTGAACGATCATGATTTTAGTTCATGGTCAGTTTTTTATTTTGGGCATGGCCACGGAACCCTACTTCTTGCGTGACTCGACACGTGACTGGCTTTTTCGTTTCCATATATGGAAATACTTTTTAACCAAGTAATACCTGTTAATATTATAGTTCTATTTCCGAACTCCATTGAGCTCCCATATAGGCTTGTATAATATATTATACGTGTCCATACTGGCCTCTGCCTACACAAGTACCAATTACGTAAAAATTTGAATTCTTTTGATACCAATTGTGAGTAGCTCAGTTAGAACAGACAATCACGTCAACTCTGTATTAAAAGTAACAAAGGAAGTTCCACTTCGTATTAAATTTTTGTTGATTATTTTCTTTTCTAATTCTCTATCAAGTACCTTATTTATATGGGTACAAATACTATCTTCGGTAAACGTTTTATATATGTTGATTGACCGAATGGCTGAGTGGTTAGAAACCCTAACTGCGGAGCCGAAGGTAGCAGGTTCGATTTCCGCCCGGGACAAGTATTTGTGTGCATGAACACGTTTATTTCGTTCCGTGTCTGGGTGTAAAATATTGTATTATGTATATATATTATAAAGAATTTTTATGTATGTATATCAGTTGTTTTAGTACCCCATAATTCTTGCTTACTTTGGGACTAGATGGTGCTGGGTGGGAAGTCCCTTATATTATTATGTTTAATTACTTTTTCACAGGATACTTTTAAAGCAGAACCTGTATTTGGAATAGAACGTAATAATCCAAAGCTAAAACGTAAACTGTCCAAGATGGCCGCAATGTCGAAAGAAATGAAAAGTGTATTCAATGACGTTAATAAAACTTTACCAGAAGAGACTGATTCGGACA
>OX453261.1:0-15000 GCA_949709985.1 Luffia ferchaultella
CCTAACCTAACCTAACCTAACCTAACCTAACCTAACCTAACCTAACCTAACCTAACCTAACCTAACCTAACCTAACCTAACCTAACCTAACCTAACCTAACCTAACCTAACCTAACCTAACCTAACCTAACCTAACCTAACCTAACCTAACCTAACCTAACCTAACCTAACCTAACCTAACCTAACCTAACCTAACCTAACCTAACCTAACCTAACCTAACCTAACCTAACCTAACCTAACCTAACCTAACCTAACCTAACCTAACCTAACCTAACCTAACCTAACCTAACCTAACCTAACCTAACCTAACCTAACCTAACCTAACCTAACCTAACCTAACCTAACCTAACCTAACCTAACCTAACCTAACCTAACCTAACCTAACCTAACCTAACCTAACCTAACCTAACCTAACCTAACCTAACCTAACCTAACCTAACCTAACCTAACCTAACCTAACCTAACCTAACCTAACCTAACCTAACCTAACCTAACCTAACCTAACCTAACCTAACCTAACCTAACCTAACCTAACCTAACCTAACCTAACCTAACCTAACCTAACCTAACCTAACCTAACCTAACCTAACCTAACCTAACCTAACCTAACCTAACCTAACCTAACCTAACCTAACCTAACCTAACCTAACCTAACCTAACCTAACCTAACCTAACCTAACCTAACCTAACCTAACCTAACCTAACCTAACCTAACCTAACCTAACCTAACCTAACCTAACCTAACCTAACCTAACCTAACCTAACCTAACCTAACCTAACCTAACCTAACCTAACCTAACCTAACCTAACCTAACCTAACCTAACCTAACCTAACCTAACCTAACCTAACCTAACCTAACCTAACCTAACCTAACCTAACCTAACCTAACCTAACCTAACCTAACCTAACCTAACCTAACCTAACCTAACCTAACCTAACCTAACCTAACCTAACCTAACCTAACCTAACCTAACCTAACCTAACCTAACCTAACCTAACCTAACCTAACCTAACCTAACCTAACCTAACCTAACCTAACCTAACCTAACCTAACCTAACCTAACCTAACCTAACCTAACCTAACCTAACCTAACCTAACCTAACCTAACCTAACCTAACCTAACCTAACCTAACCTAACCTAACCTAACCTAACCTAACCTAACCTAACCTAACCTAACCTAACCTAACCTAACCTAACCTAACCTAACCTAACCTAACCTAACCTAACCTAACCTAACCTAACCTAACCTAACCTAACCTAACCTAACCTAACCTAACCTAACCTAACCTAACCTAACCTAACCTAACCTAACCTAACCTAACCTAACCTAACCTAACCTAACCTAACCTAACCTAACCTAACCTAACCTAACCTAACCTAACCTAACCTAACCTAACCTAACCTAACCTAACCTAACCTAACCTAACCTAACCTAACCTAACCTAACCTAACCTAACCTAACCTAACCTAACCTAACCTAACCTAACCTAACCTAACCTAACCTAACCTAACCTAACCTAACCTAACCTAACCTAACCTAACCTAACCTAACCTAACCTAACCTAACCTAACCTAACCTAACCTAACCTAACCTAACCTAACCTAACCTAACCTAACCTAACCTAACCTAACCTAACCTAACCTAACCTAACCTAACCTAACCTAACCTAACCTAACCTAACCTAACCTAACCTAACCTAACCTAACCTAACCTAACCTAACCTAACCTAACCTAACCTAACCTAACCTAACCTAACCTAACCTAACCTAACCTAACCTAACCTAACCTAACCTAACCTAACCTAACCTAACCTAACCTAACCTAACCTAACCTAACCTAACCTAACCTAACCTAACCTAACCTAACCTAACCTAACCTAACCTAACCTAACCTAACCTAACCTAACCTAACCTAACCTAACCTAACCTAACCTAACCTAACCTAACCTAACCTAACCTAACCTAACCTAACCTAACCTAACCTAACCTAACCTAACCTAACCTAACCTAACCTAACCTAACCTAACCTAACCTAACCTAACCTAACCTAACCTAACCTAACCTAACCTAACCTAACCTAACCTAACCTAACCTAACCTAACCTAACCTAACCTAACCTAACCTAACCTAACCTAACCTAACCTAACCTAACCTAACCTAACCTAACCTAACCTAACCTAACCTAACCTAACCTAACCTAACCTAACCTAACCTAACCTAACCTAACCTAACCTAACCTAACCTAACCTAACCTAACCTAACCTAACCTAACCTAACCTAACCTAACCTAACCTAACCTAACCTAACCTAACCTAACCTAACCTAACCTAACCTAACCTAACCTAACCTAACCTAACCTAACCTAACCTAACCTAACCTAACCTAACCTAACCTAACCTAACCTAACCTAACCTAACCTAACCTAACCTAACCTAACCTAACCTAACCTAACCTAACCTAACCTAACCTAACCTAACCTAACCTAACCTAACCTAACCTAACCTAACCTAACCTAACCTAACCTAACCTAACCTAACCTAACCTAACCTAACCTAACCTAACCTAACCTAACCTAACCTAACCTAACCTAACCTAACCTAACCTAACCTAACCTAACCTAACCTAACCTAACCTAACCTAACCTAACCTAACCTAACCTAACCTAACCTAACCTAACCTAACCTAACCTAACCTAACCTAACCTAACCTAACCTAACCTAACCTAACCTAACCTAACCTAACCTAACCTAACCTAACCTAACCTAACCTAACCTAACCTAACCTAACCTAACCTAACCTAACCTAACCTAACCTAACCTAACCTAACCTAACCTAACCTAACCTAACCTAACCTAACCTAACCTAACCTAACCTAACCTAACCTAACCTAACCTAACCTAACCTAACCTAACCTAACCTAACCTAACCTAACCTAACCTAACCTAACCTAACCTAACCTAACCTAACCTAACCTAACCTAACCTAACCTAACCTAACCTAACCTAACCTAACCTAACCTAACCTAACCTAACCTAACCTAACCTAACCTAACCTAACCTAACCTAACCTAACCTAACCTAACCTAACCTAACCTAACCTAACCTAACCTAACCTAACCTAACCTAACCTAACCTAACCTAACCTAACCTAACCTAACCTAACCTAACCTAACCTAACCTAACCTAACCTAACCTAACCTAACCTCTAACCTAACCTAACCTAACCTAACCTAACCTAACCTAACCTAACCTAACCTAACCTAACCTAACCTAACCTAACCTAACCTAACCTAACCTAACCTAACCTAACCTAACCTAACCTAACCTAACCTAACCTAACCTAACCTAACCTAACCTAACCTAACCTAACCTAACCTAACCTAACCTAACCTAACCTAACCTAACCTAACCTAACCTAACCTAACCTAACCTAACCTAACCTAACCTAACCTAACCTAACCTAACCTAACCTAACCTAACCTAACCTAACCTAACCTAACCTAACCTAACCTAACCTAACCTAACCTAACCTAACCTAACCTAACCTAACCTAACCTAACCTAACCTAACCTAACCTAACCTAACCTAACCTAACCTAACCTAACCTAACCTAACCTAACCTAACCTAACCTAACCTAACCTAACCTAACCTAACCTAACCTAACCTAACCTAACCTAACCTAACCTAACCTAACCTAACCTAACCTAACCTAACCTAACCTAACCTAACCTAACCTAACCTAACCTAACCTAACCTAACCTAACCTAACCTAACCTAACCTAACCTAACCTAACCTAACCTAACCTAACCTAACCTAACCTAACCTAACCTAACCTAACCTAACCTAACCTAACCTAACCTAACCTAACCTAACCTAACCTAACCTAACCTAACCTAACCTAACCTAACCTAACCTAACCTAACCTAACCTAACCTAACCTAACCTAACCTAACCTAACCTAACCTAACCTAACCTAACCTAACCTAACCTAACCTAACCTAACCTAACCTAACCTAACCTAACCTAACCTAACCTAACCTAACCTAACCTAACCTAACCTAACCTAACCTAACCTAACCTAACCTAACCTAACCTAACCTAACCTAACCTAACCTAACCTAACCTAACCTAACCTAACCTAACCTAACCTAACCTAACCTAACCTAACCTAACCTAACCTAACCTAACCTAACCTAACCTAACCTAACCTAACCTAACCTAACCTAACCTAACCTAACCTAACCTAACCTAACCTAACCTAACCTAACCTAACCTAACCTAACCTAACCTAACCTAACCTAACCTAACCTAACCTAACCTAACCTAACCTAACCTAACCTAACCTAACCTAACCTAACCTAACCTAACCTAACCTAACCTAACCTAACCTAACCTAACCTAACCTAACCTAACCTAACCTAACCTAACCTAACCTAACCTAACCTAACCTAACCTAACCTAACCTAACCTAACCTAACCTAACCTAACCTAACCTAACCTAACCTAACCTAACCTAACCTAACCTAACCTAACCTAACCTAACCTAACCTAACCTAACCTAACCTAACCTAACCTAACCTAACCTAACCTAACCTAACCTAACCTAACCTAACCTAACCTAACCTAACCTAACCTAACCTAACCTAACCTAACCTAACCTAACCTAACCTAACCTAACCTAACCTAACCTAACCTAACCTAACCTAACCTAACCTAACCTAACCTAACCTAACCTAACCTAACCTAACCTAACCTAACCTAACCTAACCTAACCTAACCTAACCTAACCTAACCTAACCTAACCTAACCTAACCTAACCTAACCTAACCTAACCTAACCTAACCTAACCTAACCTAACCTAACCTAACCTAACCTAACCTAACCTAACCTAACCTAACCTAACCTAACCTAACCTAACCTAACCTAACCTAACCTAACCTAACCTAACCTAACCTAACCTAACCTAACCTAACCTAACCTAACCTAACCTAACCTAACCTAACCTAACCTAACCTAACCTAACCTAACCTAACCTAACCTAACCTAACCTAACCTAACCTAACCTAACCTAACCTAACCTAACCTAACCTAACCTAACCTAACCTAACCTAACCTAACCTAACCTAACCTAACCTAACCTAACCTAACCTAACCTAACCTAACCTAACCTAACCTAACCTAACCTAACCTAACCTAACCTAACCTAACCTAACCTAACCTAACCTAACCTAACCTAACCTAACCTAACCTAACCTAACCTAACCTAACCTAACCTAACCTAACCTAACCTAACCTAACCTAACCTAACCTAACCTAACCTAACCTAACCTAACCTAACCTAACCTAACCTAACCTAACCTAACCTAACCTAACCTAACCTAACCTAACCTAACCTAACCTAACCTAACCTAACCTAACCTAACCTAACCTAACCTAACCTAACCTAACCTAACCTAACCTAACCTAACCTAACCTAACCTAACCTAACCTAACCTAACCTAACCTAACCTAACCTAACCTAACCTAACCTAACCTAACCTAACCTAACCTAACCTAACCTAACCTAACCTAACCTAACCTAACCTAACCTAACCTAACCTAACCTAACCTAACCTAACCTAACCTAACCTAACCTAACCTAACCTAACCTAACCTAACCTAACCTAACCTAACCTAACCTAACCTAACCTAACCTAACCTAACCTAACCTAACCTAACCTAACCTAACCTAACCTAACCTAACCTAACCTAACCTAACCTAACCTAACCTAACCTAACCTAACCTAACCTAACCTAACCTAACCTAACCTAACCTAACCTAACCTAACCTAACCTAACCTAACCTAACCTAACCTAACCTAACCTAACCTAACCTAACCTAACCTAACCTAACCTAACCTAACCTAACCTAACCTAACCTAACCTAACCTAACCTAACCTAACCTAACCTAACCTAACCTAACCTAACCTAACCTAACCTAACCTAACCTAACCTAACCTAACCTAACCTAACCTAACCTAACCTAACCTAACCTAACCTAACCTAACCTAACCTAACCTAACCTAACCTAACCTAACCTAACCTAACCTAACCTAACCTAACCTAACCTAACCTAACCTAACCTAACCTAACCTAACCTAACCTAACCTAACCTAACCTAACCTAACCTAACCTAACCTAACCTAACCTAACCTAACCTAACCTAACCTAACCTAACCTAACCTAACCTAACCTAACCTAACCTAACCTAACCTAACCTAACCTAACCTAACCTAACCTAACCTAACCTAACCTAACCTAACCTAACCTAACCTAACCTAACCTAACCTAACCTAACCTAACCTAACCTAACCTAACCTAACCTAACCTAACCTAACCTAACCTAACCTAACCTAACCTAACCTAACCTAACCTAACCTAACCTAACCTAACCTAACCTAACCTAACCTAACCTAACCTAACCTAACCTAACCTAACCTAACCTAACCTAACCTAACCTAACCTAACCTAACCTAACCTAACCTAACCTAACCTAACCTAACCTAACCTAACCTAACCTAACCTAACCTAACCTAACCTAACCTAACCTAACCTAACCTAACCTAACCTAACCTAACCTAACCTAACCTAACCTAACCTAACCTAACCTAACCTAACCTAACCTAACCTAACCTAACCTAACCTAACCTAACCTAACCTAACCTAACCTAACCTAACCTAACCTAACCTAACCTAACCTAACCTAACCTAACCTAACCTAACCTAACCTAACCTAACCTAACCTAACCTAACCTAACCTAACCTAACCTAACCTAACCTAACCTAACCTAACCTAACCTAACCTAACCTAACCTAACCTAACCTAACCTAACCTAACCTAACCTAACCTAACCTAACCTAACCTAACCTAACCTAACCTAACCTAACCTAACCTAACCTAACCTAACCTAACCTAACCTAACCTAACCTAACCTAACCTAACCTAACCTAACCTAACCTAACCTAACCTAACCTAACCTAACCTAACCTAACCTAACCTAACCTAACCTAACCTAACCTAACCTAACCTAACCTAACCTAACCTAACCTAACCTAACCTAACCTAACCTAACCTAACCTAACCTAACCTAACCTAACCTAACCTAACCTAACCTAACCTAACCTAACCTAACCTAACCTAACCTAACCTAACCTAACCTAACCTAACCTAACCTAACCTAACCTAACCTAACCTAACCTAACCTAACCTAACCTAACCTAACCTAACCTAACCTAACCTAACCTAACCTAACCTAACCTAACCTAACCTAACCTAACCTAACCTAACCTAACCTAACCTAACCTAACCTAACCTAACCTAACCTAACCTAACCTAACCTAACCTAACCTAACCTAACCTAACCTAACCTAACCTAACCTAACCTAACCTAACCTAACCTAACCTAACCTAACCTAACCTAACCTAACCTAACCTAACCTAACCTAACCTAACCTAACCTAACCTAACCTAACCTAACCTAACCTAACCTAACCTAACCTAACCTAACCTAACCTAACCTAACCTAACCTAACCTAACCTAACCTAACCTAACCTAACCTAACCTAACCTAACCTAACCTAACCTAACCTAACCTAACCTAACCTAACCTAACCTAACCTAACCTAACCTAACCTAACCTAACCTAACCTAACCTAACCTAACCTAACCTAACCTAACCTAACCTAACCTAACCTAACCTAACCTAACCTAACCTAACCTAACCTAACCTAACCTAACCTAACCTAACCTAACCTAACCTAACCTAACCTAACCTAACCTAACCTAACCTAACCTAACCTAACCTAACCTAACCTAACCTAACCTAACCTAACCTAACCTAACCTAACCTAACCTAACCTAACCTAACCTAACCTAACCTAACCTAACCTAACCTAACCTAACCTAACCTAACCTAACCTAACCTAACCTAACCTAACCTAACCTAACCTAACCTAACCTAACCTAACCTAACCTAACCTAACCTAACCTAACCTAACCTAACCTAACCTAACCTAACCTAACCTAACCTAACCTAACCTAACCTAACCTAACCTAACCTAACCTAACCTAACCTAACCTAACCTAACCTAACCTAACCTAACCTAACCTAACCTAACCTAACCTAACCTAACCTAACCTAACCTAACCTAACCTAACCTAACCTAACCTAACCTAACCTAACCTAACCTAACCTAACCTAACCTAACCTAACCTAACCTAACCTAACCTAACCTAACCTAACCTAACCTAACCTAACCTAACCTAACCTAACCTAACCTAACCTAACCTAACCTAACCTAACCTAACCTAACCTAACCTAACCTAACCTAACCTAACCTAACCTAACCTAACCTAACCTAACCTAACCTAACCTAACCTAACCTAACCTAACCTAACCTAACCTAACCTAACCTAACCTAACCTAACCTAACCTAACCTAACCTAACCTAACCTAACCTAACCTAACCTAACCTAACCTAACCTAACCTAACCTAACCTAACCTAACCTAACCTAACCTAACCTAACCTAACCTAACCTAACCTAACCTAACCTAACCTAACCTAACCTAACCTAACCTAACCTAACCTAACCTAACCTAACCTAACCTAACCTAACCTAACCTAACCTAACCTAACCTAACCTAACCTAACCTAACCTAACCTAACCTAACCTAACCTAACCTAACCTAACCTAACCTAACCTAACCTAACCTAACCTAACCTAACCTAACCTAACCTAACCTAACCTAACCTAACCTAACCTAACCTAACCTAACCTAACCTAACCTAACCTAACCTAACCTAACCTAACCTAACCTAACCTAACCTAACCTAACCTAACCTAACCTAACCTAACCTAACCTAACCTAACCTAACCTAACCTAACCTAACCTAACCTAACCTAACCTAACCTAACCTAACCTAACCTAACCTAACCTAACCTAACCTAACCTAACCTAACCTAACCTAACCTAACCTAACCTAACCTAACCTAACCTAACCTAACCTAACCTAACCTAACCTAACCTAACCTAACCTAACCTAACCTAACCTAACCTAACCTAACCTAACCTAACCTAACCTAACCTAACCTAACCTAACCTAACCTAACCTAACCTAACCTAACCTAACCTAACCTAACCTAACCTAACCTAACCTAACCTAACCTAACCTAACCTAACCTAACCTAACCTAACCTAACCTAACCTAACCTAACCTAACCTAACCTAACCTAACCTAACCTAACCTAACCTAACCTAACCTAACCTAACCTAACCTAACCTAACCTAACCTAACCTAACCTAACCTAACCTAACCTAACCTAACCTAACCTAACCTAACCTAACCTAACCTAACCTAACCTAACCTAACCTAACCTAACCTAACCTAACCTAACCTAACCTAACCTAACCTAACCTAACCTAACCTAACCTAACCTAACCTAACCTAACCTAACCTAACCTAACCTAACCTAACCTAACCTAACCTAACCTAACCTAACCTAACCTAACCGATAGCGGGTGTTGCAAATGTGATAGGAAGTTTGATCCTCGAGGCGAGGGGCCTGCTCGAGGGCCTGAGAAACATTAGCAAGGACGTAAAGGAGGAGGTCCTTGCTAGATTGGGACAGGTCAACGAGCTGGTCCTTCGCCTCGATGAGTCCCGGGCTCGCAACGCCTTGGAATTGGAGAGGGAGAAGGCGAGGCGGGCGCGGGACAGTGAGTTGGGCGAGAAGCGACACACCAAGGTTCTTGAACAGACTCTGAGTCGCTGTCTCGCCCTGGAGGAGAAGGTGGATTCCGTGGTGCGGGAGACAAAAGGGACCCGCGACCTGTTGGGGTATTATGACGTCCCTCACAAAATCGAGGAGGTCAAGAAGCTGATTGAGAGCAGGCCGGTCTCACTATCATATGCAGAGGTGGCGGCGAAACCGGTGGCCGTTTCCCAGGTGGCGGCGGCCACCGGAGTCGCTTCTGGGCCTAACGGGGGGGCGGCGCATGCCCTCATCATCTCTTCTGTAGACGGGAGGCGCACTGCGGACCAGGTAACGGACCAGGTCCGCAGTGTGGTTAACGCGAGGGAGATGGGGGTGTGCGTCGATAGACTCCGAAAGGCCCGTAACCAAAAGGTCGTCCTCAGCTGCTCCTCTAAAAGTGACAGCAGTCGCATTGAGGAGCGGCTGAGGGAGGCCGGTACGGGGCTGCGGGTAGTGAGACCGGAGTGCAGGAATCCTCTTGTCATTGTGAGGGACGTCCTAAAATCCAATTCTGACGAGGACATTCTGGCGTCGCTCCGGACCCAAAATCGGCACTGTACCGACGGTCTCGATTGGGGTAAAACTGAGGCGAACGTCCGCTATCGTAGGCCGGCGCGGAATAGCCTCGAGTGCCACCCGGTAATTGAGGTGTCGCCCGAGCTATGGCGTCGTCTGACTGGGGCGGGCTACATCTATGTGGGCCTCCAACGCCGTCCTGTACGGGACCATTCACCCCTCGTCCAGTGCTCGCGCTGCCTGGGCTTCGGCCACACTAAGCGCTTCTGCAAAGATGTGGCCGACAAATGTTGCTACTGCGGTGGCGAGCACTTGAGTGTGGGGTGCCCGGTCAGGAGGGCGGGGGGCGCGCCGACGTGCCCAAACTGTAGGACGGCCGGCAATGACGACGTCGCACATACGGCCTTCAGCGAAGAGTGCGGCGTCAGAGCCAAGTGGGACGCTATGGCTCGGTCCCGCGTGGCCTATTGTTAGCGGCGGGCGTCACGGGGAACCCTACCAGCGTACGACTCGGCGCAACCTCATCCCGGGTAGAGTTAGCCGACGCGACATCGCTCCGTTTCGTCCAAGCCAACCTGCAACGTTCGAAGCTGGCAACAGCGGAGATGCTGGTTGGTGCGGAAAGGCGAAAAATCACGGTAGCCATGGTCCAGGAACCCTATGTGGGTACTGATGGCGAGCTTCGTCGGTTTTCCGGTTGTAGGGTCATCCAAAAGGTGACCCCGCGCCGGAAACCCGTCAAAGCAGCCATCGTAGTCCTGGGCAGCGGCGTCAAGGTGATCGAGGATCCTAGCCTCAGCACCGAGAACGTCGCAGCTGCCGTGATTGAAGCCGGTCGGGACAGGATAGGTGTCGTTTCGGTGTACTTCGAAGGGAGTGAGCCGGTCGGGGAATACCTCGACTGGGTGAGACATGTCTGCTCGGAGCTCGGAACAGACCGAATCATACTTGGCGGCGACGTCAATGCCTGGAATCTGTGGTGGGGCAGCGAACGCAATGACGCGCGTGGTGTGGAGGTCTGCGATTTCTTTGATGAGATGGGGCTGAACGTCTTAAACGAGGGAAATATTCCCACGTTTGAGGTGTATAGGGGGGGCCGCCTCTTCAAGAGTGCGGTGGATGTGACGGCGTGCACCTCCGCTCTACTCAGTAGGGTGGATAGGTGGTCCGTGGAGCGTGACTTTGTCACATCTGACCACAACGCCGTCACATTCACCGTCGGTTTGGGGAGGCGACTCGAACCTCAGCCTCATACCGGCACGCGTCTGTACAACACGAGGAGGGCCGACTGGTCGGAGTTTGGCAGGGTCTTGGATGAAGCAATCCAGGGCTCTGCCATGACCGAGGAGTCGGTGGAGGCGGTGCAGTCGCGTGAGGAACTCGAGGGGATTGCGGAGCTGTACACCGGGTGCGTCCGACAGGCATGCGAAGCTGCCATACCCGCGCCGGGCAGTGGGCGTCGGGTCAAGTTGCCATGGTGGAGTTCCGAGCTCGAGGGTCTGCAAAAGGATGTGCAAAGGAAGAGGAGGCGCATCCGAAATGCGGCCCCTAGCAGGCGTGCTTACGTTGTGGCTGAGTATGTCGAAGCTAAGGAGGTTTACGCGCGGGCTGCAGCGGAGGCACAGACCAGCAGCTGGAAAAACTTTTGTAGTGCGCAGGATCGGGAGAGTATGTGGGACGGTATCTACAGGGTCATTCGGAACACGTCAAAACGCCAGGAGGACGTCCTCCTAAAGGACAGCGCGGGGAACATCCTCAATGCGAGAGACTCCGCGCAACTCCTGGCTGAGACGTTCTTTCCGAATGATCGTGTGGATACAGACAACGCCTACCATAGCGAGGTCAGAAGGCGGACGGAGGGGGGGGATGCTTCCTCCCGTGCATTCGGGTTATTGTCGGGCGCGGATCCGTCATTCACCGAGGCTGAAGTGCAACAAGCTTTGGTTGATTTTAATCCCAAAAAAGCCCCGGGGATTGACGGATTCACCGCCGACATATGCCGAGCTGCTGTTTTCCGAAATCTGGGATTGTTTAGGGCCATAGCTAATAGATGCTTGGCCCTGGGATGCTTTCCCAGGGTTTGGAAAATAGCGGTGATAAAGGTCATACCGAAGTCCGGGAGGGAGGATTACTCCCAGCCGAGATCCCGACGTCCCATAGGACTACTCTCGGTCCTGGGCAAAACATTGGAAAGGTTGCTGGTCAAACGCCTTCAGTGGCATTTGCTGCCGAAGCTGCAGGCGACACAGTATGGCTTCATGCCACAGCGCGGGACCGAGGACTCCCTCTATGACCTGATGGTTCACCTCAGACAGCAACTTAAATCCAAGTTAATCGTCTTGATGGTGTCCTTGGACATAGAGGGAGCCTTCGATAACGCCTGGTGGCCAGCTCTGAAGGACCAGCTGATCGCCAAGGCCTGCCCCGTGAACCTCTACGGCATGGTGGCGGACTACCTGCGAGATCGTCGGGTGCTGGTTAGATACGCTGGAGAGGAGTTCAGTAAGGGGACTTCAGGGGGTTGTATACAAGGCTCTATTGCCGGTCCAACCTTCTGGAGTCTGATACTGGACTCCCTACTTCGAGAACTCGGGGAACTCGGCGTGCATGTGCAGGCATTCGCGGATGATGTGGTCCTCATGTTCTCTGGACGGTCGGGTCCTGAGCTAGAGGTGCAGGCCAACCAGGCCTTAGCCACGGTGTGTGAGTGGGGCGTCAAAAATAAGTTGAAGTTTGCACCATCCAAAACTCAGGCGATGGTGCTCACTAAAAAGCTGAAATTTGACGTCCCAGTCATACACATGAATGGCGAACGAATAGGCCTGGTCGATGACATTCGTCTCCTTGGCCTCACAATAGACAGGAAACTGACGTTCACTCCCCACGTGACCAAGGTGTGCGCAAAAGCTGCCGGCATATACAAGCAGCTAGCTCGCGCTGCCAAGGTCACGTGGGGACTGAACCCGGAGGTCGTGAGGGCCATATACATTTCCGTCATAGAGCCAATCGTTCTGTACGCTGCGTGCGCTTGGGCACCGGCGGCTGAGAAGCTTGGCATGCGTAAGATGCTGGACGCCTTACAAAGAAGCGTCGCCTTAAAGGCATGTCGGGCTTATCGTACTGTCTCGCTTCATTCGTCGCTGATCCTCGCTGGATTTCTGCCGCTTGACTTGCGTGTGAGTGAGGCGGCTGAACTCTACGAGGTGAGGCGGGGAAGGAGGCTAGGCAGTATTGCAGCCGACCGGATGTTCGAGAGTCCCGTGCCCTTCGACGAGGTGCTACACCCTGCGCACCAGCCTAAAGTCGGGTACGAGAGTGTCGAGTGCATGGAACCCGAAACGATAGACCAGTATGCCATCGTCGGGCCGCACATCTATACGGACGGAAGCCGTATAGACGACAAAGTAGGTGCGGCCATGACGGTGTGGCGGGGCGGATCGGAGACCATGCATTCGACGTTCCGGCTTGAGCCCTTCTGCACAGTTTTCCAGGCCGAGATGTACGCGCTGCACAGGGCTGTACGGTGGGTGGTTCGGAGTCGGGAGCCGCTGGTCAACATTTTCAGTGACTCTAAGTCTTCGCTGGAACTGTTGACCAGTGCGCGGACTTTCCACCCGCTGGCCTTCGCTGTTCGGCGCGACATCTCGGATCTGCGTGCGGAGGGCAGGCAGGTGCGCCTATTCTGGGTGAGGGCGCACGTCGGGGTGGCCGGCAACGAGCGTGCGGACGAGCTCGCCAGGAGCGCCGCTCTGACCAAACGGACGGCAGCGGATTACGACCGGTATCCGCTGTCGTACGCTAAACGTGTGATCAGAGCGGCGACCCTGGAAAAGTGGCAGTATAGGTACGCCGAGGGAAGCACGGCGTCGGTCACGAAGTGCTTCTTTCCCCGGGTGGAAGATGCGTACAGGGTCCTGAGAGGCATCAGGATGTCTCAGCAATTGGCACAGGCATTGACGGGGCACGGCGGGTTCGCGCATTATCTTCATAGATTTAAGCTGCGGGACTCGCCGTGCTGCGTCTGTGATCCCTCAAGCGAGCAGACGATACTGCATTTAGTATTGGAATGTCCCATGTTCTCGAAGGAGAGAACAGATCTGGAGACCCAAATTGGTGCAAAGGTGGAAAAAGAAAACCTTGCGGAGATATTGAGTGATAAGGGGACTGGCAGACTTTTAGTTAATTATATGACGATGTTGGTAAAGAGGATAAATAAATTGAATAGGATTTAGATAAATATGGGAATATGGAAAATATATATTTTTATATTTATATTTTTATTTATTAATTATATTTTGTGTAGCAAAACTGTCGATAACTTTAATGTAGAGAATGAAGTGAATAGTAGAAGTGTAAATAGTGGAAAAATGTTATGTATCTTTTAGGAAAATAAAATTAGAATAAGTAAAATGTAAATAGAAATAAGAAAGTTGCAAAGAAACTATGTGTAAACAAAAGAAAAACAAAAATTTTAACATAAAAGATTGTAAATTTATAAATAAAATTGTACCTGAGTTGAAATTGAGAGAGACATCATGATAAACATGATCAATAATAAATATAACAAGAATGAAAGCCAACAATGACGACATAATTGTATAATACTAATATATATAAGATATGTAAAAGTTTGAAGTTGAAAAATAAAGAATTTCGACAGCCTATCATTACACCCTATAAT